>CAUYQV010038126.1:0-19272 GCA_963574575.1 Galagoides demidoff
TGGGACCACAGGCGCCCGCCACAACGCCCGGCCATTTTTTGGTTGCAGCCATCATTGTTGTTTGGCGGGCCTGGGCTGGGGATTCGAACCCGCCACCTTAGGTGTACGTGGCTGGCGCCTTAGCCGATTGAGCCACAGGCGGCGAGCCATCCACAAGTATTTTTAAATGAGTAGTAAGTTCAAAGAACAGGCAAGACCCACCGAAAGGAAAAGAGCCTCAGCTGTAAGAGTCCCTGTGCTCATAGAAAACACACAAAACTCAGTCTAAGTCTGCTAAAAGCATTATCTCATCTCTTAAATAAATTCACTGTGTGATCCATTTTCTTGGGTATGGAATGTAAAAATTTCTGATCAAATGAATTTTCAAATTAGAAAGTTGTTTAAAATCATAAAAAAAAAAATTCTACTTTTAGAACATCAAACGTCAAAGGCTACAAATTGCTTTTTCCTTTTGCCAGAAAGCCTTAAGACTCAACCAGTCGGTCTTAGACTACTCTGCGTACACTCTAAGTGACCGGCCAACCCTGATTCCTGTTGGTGGAACAAAGTACAGGCATAAGCAGTTTGAAAATGTAAAAACTTTAAAAATAAAAACCTATTTTGGACTTTTTGTTGGTGTTGTTGCCCAGGCCAGAGTGCAGTGTCATCAGCCTAGCTCATAACAACCTCACAGTCCTGGGCTCAAGCAATCCTCTTGCCTCAGTCTTCTGAGTAGCTGGGACTACAGGTCCCCACTCCAACATCTGGCTAATTTTTTCTATTTTTAGTGGGGGGGGTGGGTATCACTTTTGCCCAGGCTGGTCTCAAAGTCCTGAGCTCAAAGGAGCCTTTCCTGCCTCAGCCTCCCAGAGTGCTAGGATTACAGGCACATTCTACTATGCCTGGCCCCTACATTGGACTTGGAATACAAGTCTCCCAAACAGATTGCTTTCTTGATTAAATTTTCCTTAGAGAAATGTTCAAAGTAGATCACATTTTCTACCACTAAGTTAACAGTATAAAAACATCAAATAAAAGCACAACTAGTTTAGAATGAAGCCTTCTCTGCTCAACAATGTGAAAGCAGAAAACCTGAGTTAATGAGAGATTAACAATCATCAAAATGCAATTTTAAGGTTTATCAGCATATATCTATAGATTGTGAATGTGCTTTATAGTAAGAAATGCATTAATTTAATTTGCAATACCAAAAAATAATCTTTGAACAAAAATGTAACTATTGAAAGATCAAAGGAAAATATAACCCAGTCTTGTAGTTTGCATTGACATTTCCAGCCCCATCTTTTCCATTAATTACATAGAAATGTCCTTTAACATTTCATCTAAAATACTACCGTGTTTTCCCGAAAATAAGACCTACCCCCCAAATAAGCCCTAGCAGGATTTCTATGCATTTGTTAAATATTAGCCCTATCCCGATAATAAGACTTAATGATGCATAGCCACGCCATGCATTTCAGTGCAGAGATAAGACATCCCCTGATAATAAGCCCTAGTGTGTCTTCTTGAGAAAAAATAAATATAAGACAGTGTCTTATTTTTGGGGAAACACGGTACTGATTTTTACTGAAACTATTTTATAATTCATTTTCTTCTAAAAGGTCCAACATCAATTATTAAGACTATTAAAAATATCATTAGAATCTTCCCTTCTTTCTCTAGAAAAACACCAGCATAGAAAAGCCATTGGTCATTTCAAGTTTTGGTTTTAAAAAAGATAAACACACACAAAATATACCAGTGACAATTCATTCCACAAACTCTGGCAGGAATGCCAGGGTGTGAGAAGATTCTTACAGAAGCCTCCTGGGGGAGTCTCTTCTCTCTGGAATGGCCTCAGGGTCAGCCTTAGTCAAAAGTATGACGTGGTTTTTAAAGTGACAGATGGCTTTCAAGCCTATGAAAAGCTGTATTCTTAAAGCACAGACATCCATACTGATAGGTGGGCAAGCCTAGCAAAGGAAAAAAAATCACAAATTTAACCAAGGAATAAAAATGTGCACACTTCAATCTTCAATAAACAGTCTGCTTGTTTGGTAAAATCTCTTGCTCCCTCCACAAGAGCCCTGCACCAAGAAATAAATCCAAATACTTATTCTTAACAGAGTAAGGAGTTATCTGAACCTATGTAACCAATGACCTATTTTATAGAGCTACTCAGTCAACAAACTCTGTATTTGTTGATTGAATAAAAGCAGAAAGAGGGCCCCACAGACCCCTGTGGGAGGGCAGCCCTGGCTGGGAAGCAGCCATCTAGGGAAATCACCACCATCAGCGGGCTGACTCAGGGGTATGCCCACGTGCGATTTCTAGGCAAAATCAGACACTGTTACAGGACATTCTACTGCAGAGTACATAAAATGGTTTCTATGTGAATGGATATGTGCAAGAAATGCTTGTATGCTGGTCTGGATGGCCCTCAGGTGTGAACAGTGCCTGGAATGGATGACAGGCTGGGGCATGTCAGGTAAACTGGAAGAGCCAGGCTCCTGCGTCTGTACTGGACCATTGATTCTAGTAGATTGGACCAGAGAGATCATGAACAGCTCTTTCTGGGAGCTTACAAACTGCTCCACCGGCCCCTGCCCTCTCTCCATTAACCCTGTTTGGATTCTGAGGCCATCTTCATTGTCCCTTTGTACAAAGTAACTGGGGAAATGCCTCCATCTATAGTTAAGTGGCTGTGGCTAGTGCTAAGGAGCCAGAATTTCAGAGGGAAGGGAGATAAAGACCACGTGTTCTTTTGACCAGACTCTGAGGTTGTGCAACCTTTCTCAGACACCACAGCTCCCAATGCCTGAGTCAGCAGGAGAGCTAAATGTGTGGTGTTCACGTGGTAACTAGGATTTCAGAACTGATGGAGGTGTAGGGAAGGGGGAGCCACAAGGTGCTATCATCACTGTCCTTCCCTCTCCCACCTTCACCGGCCTCAGGGCAGCACGTCCCACCAGCTGCCCACCTCTCTTACTGCTCACTCCCATCTTTTCCTTGTCCCTTCCTTCTGGTTTTATGAGACTCTGAGAAGATAGGCAATTAGGATTTTCAAATGCAGATTGATCCTACCTCGATCTATCATGTAACCTAAAGTGCACCATCACCCTCTACACGAGCCTGTGCCCTTCCAAGGGTTAAAAAAGGCAAGGTGCAGGGAGCAGAGGAGAAACAAAGGATGGAGCTTTCTGTAATCTTTGTCACCTTTCCATTTCTACCAGGGAAATCACTCCCTTGTTCCTTTGTAAAAATAATCTCTTACACAGGCTGTGTGTGTATCTTTTACACACAAAGGCAGGGAAATCTGGTTTTGGAAGGCAGGCAGCTAGCCTGGTCAGCAACAGAAAACTACAGCCAGGGCCATGGCAAAAAAGGAGTCACTGAGAACTCCATTGCTTTCCATGAAAACGCAATGTGGGTGACAGTGACCGGGAGAGTGCCTCGGCCACACCAGACACTCCACAAGGGATGGCTTGCTAACATAATCATCACTGCTGAAGGTTTATTCTTCCAGAAAAAGTAGTTCTAGGTTCTAGGTAGACATAAACCAACTTTGGAAATACATGATTTAGGGGTTTCTTGTGGCATGTATGTTCATAACGAACAGCCATTCCAATGGGTATCACAATGTGAAACAGCACAGATGAATATTATGCAGTATCATCACTGTATTTCTCAGAACAGAAATTCAAGGTCAGAAAATATAGAATTTCATCATAAAAATGCCTACGTTTATTTTGTGGCAAGAGCTTTTCAGATGCTGAGCACATTACTTCTAACTAAAAATGAGGTTATTGATGTAGCACATCCATTAATTCAGATTAAGTACGGAAAGTTGTTGAAGGCTTATAAAATAACAGAAGAATTACAGGCATAGCTGATAATAGTAGAAATAAATCATTTAAAATGCACTTTATTCAATTTCGTGCTCTTGACTATATTGATTGCTGTGCTGTTTTAACAGCTCTGTAAAATTGCTACCAGTATTTGTGTTAAAAAAAAAACACAGTATACCACAGTTTCGGACTGCTCTCTCTAAATTTATACTATGTATATGCTCTATCAAACTATAAAAACTATGTACTGAACCAATTCTGAGTGAAAGACTTTCAAGGAATCTTGAAAATGGTTTTAGTATTTACATTCAATAGTTGTAATTCAATACGTAAGACAACCTTAGACCTTTAGTCCTTGCCAAGCTTAGGGCTAAGAGCAAATCTGTACGCATTCACATTCCTTTTGGATCTTAAGTTCTCGCTGTGTCATAAGCCACTTCTGACCTTCAGGGTGGTGTCCATGTACGGGTCGTCCTCACGAGCTGTCGCCGCGCTGCACCGCACGGTAAAACACTGCAGGTTGTTGCTAAGGAAGAAGACAGAGGCCGCTGAGCCCAGTGGAGGCCAACACGCCCACAGTGGGCAGGGTGGGGGGTGGAGGGAGGCAGGGGGCAGGAGGAGTGAGAGGACTCAAGCACCTGTCAAATGTTGCCAAGTTAAACTGCTTCTCTACAAGACAGCGTCTCAGAATCCATTTGTTGTATTTATAAAAAAAAACCATGTAACTGGTCGCCACCCTTCTCCAGTGAAATCAGAATCTCTAGATATGTGTTACTTCTACAAAGTTCCATGTATAACTCTGATGTATCCCCTAGTAAGTCAATGTCCTCAATTTACAAATAAAATGATGCCCCCTGGATTGGCCCGCCCAAGGCACAGATGGCTTACTGTCCAAACCGAGATTAGAGCCTGTTTCCTGACCGCTGTTCTGCCTCACCCATCTCAGGATGAAATTCATCTTGGATGACACAAGGCAACAGACTCAGATGGTGCAAACCACAAATCCAGTGGTAGAACTGGAAATGAAAAGCAACTGAAGGAACGGGAGAATTACTGACGCCAGCAGAATGTTTCACAGATCAGAACATGAAAGGTTCATGACTGTCCACTGGCCCCTGGAGATTAGTGCCAGTTATACACATGTCCCCCATCTCCTGACTCCTCACACTCCTCTCCCTCTTTCCACAACCCCAGGCTACTTCTGCACTGTAAAAGAATCTAGGGACCCCACAGTAAGTGCCTGGTTATCACCTGTTGTTATCTAAGTCAACACTCCAATATTGACATTTAATTAAAAACAGTTAATGAACTTAGAAATTGCTACAAAACTTATTTTGTAGCAGATTTGCAAGAATGATTTTAAAAATCAAATTAGAAGTAAAAATGAATTTTTTGAAATAAAAGAAGCAATAAAAGACTAAAGCAAACCTAACAGTTCTACATTAAAGTACAAGAAACGCTTCTTCCACAAGAATGGCATTGTAACATTACAGCTGGGAGACTTTCCACAAAGTAGGTGAGAGATATTCAGGTCTCTCCCCATCTGTTGGTTTCTTCCCCTTCAGACTCAGCCCATGGCAACCTTTGTCCATTTCCACAAAGGTTTAGGAAATGACCTCTGGAGTTCTGACAATAAGTAACCAGGACAGCAGTACCCCCACTTAGAAACCTGGAGTAAAGTCAGCAACCTTGGAAGTAAAGAAAGAGTGGGGAGCAAAAAAAAGCACCTGCAGGAGGTCTAGAATGACAGGTGAGAATAGACATGACCACAAAGATAAATGACCCTTAGGTTCGGGAGATAAAAAGGCAGGGTCTTCTGACTCACCTCCAACTACAGGAACCCAGCCTGTTCACCACTGTTAGAATACTAAGCAAAAGTATGAAGAAGATACAAAGAAATGGAAAGCCATCCAGGATACATTCTGCTGCTAAGCTAAATGGCAAGTTATTGAATAGTGGGCTCAGTATGATCCACAGCTGTAAAAAGTAAGGCATAGTAATATATGTACTGCAAAAAAAAAGATGCGTGAATATACACCGATTGTATATATGGTTGACTCTGTGATTTCATGGTGGGCTTTTCTATTTATATATCTGTAAGGTTGGCATTTTATATCTTACTTTGTTCCCTGATTCTTAAAAAAAAATTGGCAATACTTTTTTTTTGGTATGTAAACGTAATCTTCAAAAAACTCAAAGTAACTTTATGGGACAAGATTTTTCTAAAATATTTATCACATAAAATAAATATGTATAACTGAGTTCAACAATATAGGATTTTAAAACTAGGATTGGGGGGTCCTTGTTAAGAATTTGAATTTATATATAACTATTCTACTATCTAGCAGGTGTGTCCAACTTCTGGCCTTCAAGCCACATGTGGATTATTTGAGGAGTATTTTGCTTATCTGTGGAGTCTCATGTCACGGAAAGTATGCGTGGACTTTTTCTTTTGCTTTTGTTAGTGTTTGTGTGTCCGATGTGTGACCCAGGACAACTCCTATTCTTCTAATGTACAGCAGAAAAGAAAAACGGTTGGACACCCCTGGAACTCTAATAGTTTCACAGTCAAGTTAATGTTATCAGAGTACGACTTGGTACTGATAGAAGAAAACCTCCGAATTTCCTTCCTGGAGGCAGTCAAAAATCCACCAGCCATAAGTCCTTTCAAACCCTCACAACAGTATGTGTTCGGCGCTCTACATTTCAGATTGGTTCACAACTTACACATAAGAGAGATGAGGCAATAAAGGGAGTGGGTTCACTCATGTGATTCTCTGTGCCCTGTGCGTGTATACAATCAGGAGGAGAAAAGATGGACAGTCTTCTCCATCAATGTTTTGGGAAAGAAATTAATATTTTAATCCTTCCTTATCCTTGGTATTTGAAATGCTAGGTTCTTTCCTAGGAACTTTCTCCTCTAGTTTACTAAACGTGACATCCCCAGAGTTCAGCTATCCAATGACTTCCCTGTCTACACTCCTGGGACCTTGCTCACTATTTTGATAATCAGCTCTTTTTTGATGGCAACAAAACTTCTAAGCTTTCTTCTCTACCCTAATCTACAGGTCTATGGGTCCAAAAGCCTACTCAGCATTGCTTTTCCATCGTCCATAAGCATCTAAAACTCACATGTCTAAACCAAACTTCTTTCAGCCCACATTACACCAGCCTCCACTCTTTCTTAAAAGCAGTCTCAAAACCCTAGTGATGTTTTTCATGCTTTCTCCATCCCTTTATCTCTTTGCCTGAACCATCTCAATAGCTTATTTGGTATGTTTGATCCTTCTCACACAAGAGCCACCACTAATTTTCCCAAAGCAGTCATATCATTTTTTCTAGTCAAAATCTTAAAAAAAAAATCCTTACTTTTCAAAGCTTTGAGCTCCCTCTCTAGCATTATTCTCACCACTTCTCTACTTTTTGGTCTCTTCATATTTAAAAAACATCATCACATGACACTTTGGAAGTTGGGAAGATCAGCTAACTCTGCATGGTTCACCTAAGAAACATACTCCCATCAGCGGCATTTCTCCTTACACCAGCAGTGAGGAGGACAGGGGAGCGTGGTCACTAAGAGCAGGTGCCAGAATCTTCAGATGAGTTCTGTGCAGTTGGAAGGACACTCTAGCACCTGCTGCAGATTCTGATAGTGCCACTCAGCTGCAGAGGGAAAAAAAATCACTGTCCTGTGCAATTCACTGTTAGCTACCCTGAAAAACTGGACATAGCCTTTATGTCCGTCTCTCTATCTGCAAAGCCCATCTCTCCCAATCTCCATCCATCACGGTTCTAGCTAGCTTTCAGGACTCGCTTCAGACACAACCACCTATCTACAACTTCTCCATCTGAGTCAGCTAGAAGTAATTCCCCTCTTCCCAGTGCCTACAGCACTTTATGAAGTCTTGAGACTTTCCCCACAAATCTCCTAATGTTTGCGCCCCTTGTACTTGTCAAATCTCTAACCTTTTCTTACATTCCTTCAGAAAGCAGCTGGTCTATCTTATTCATGGTTACTTAGTCAGAAGGCACAGGAAGTGCCTTGAACATAATCAAAGCTAAAAAAAAACGGGAACTAGAACCAAAAGCATCACTTGCTGCTCAGAATAAAGGAAGTAAGATCAAACTCCCACTCTGCTCAGGAACCCCGTCCCCGTGCCAGCTTAGTGAGGCAACTCAGCAGACATCTGCCACTCACTGGCACATGGCTTTGGCCAATCCCGACCGATTTCTCCATATGTACTAATCAGGGAGTAGAATCAAATCCTTCTGGCCCCTTTGCAATTCTAAACCATTATGAAATAACTCAATTGATACTAAAAAAACATGGTAGCAGTGAAAAAATTTGGAAAATCTAAAAAGATTTACTAGAATTCAGGATCCCCAGCCTGACTAAGGAAACAAAAAAGACAAAGCCAGAGTCTAAATCCTGGACATCTAAAACCAGCTTGGAAAAGACAAATGTAACTCTGTCACCGTGCTCCATGCCAGTTCACACGATTCTCAGTTAAAGATTTAGGGAGCACCTCAAAAATCTACAGAAAGACAAGTGACCCGAAGGCCGGCACGTAACACTGGGACAGTACCTTGTAATGACGTGCAAGAATTGTGGTGTGAGAACTGCCTGCTGGGACTTCTCGGGATAGTGGTAGACTGACATCAACTCAACAGATTTCACAACCATGTAGAGATAACCCACGTGGGGCAAGGAGAAGAAACAGAAGAGACTCAGCAACTCTTTTTCCTGAGACAAATTTTTTCCATCAGAAGTAAAACAACCTGCATGCAGAAATGGAAGAAATAAATACCATGCAACCAGTAAAGGAAAGAATCAACATTATTTTTTCCATGTGTTTGACATTTTTCATAACCAAAATTTTTTAAAAAGGACTCCTCTGACTGACACTCTTCAAGGACACCCATAAACATCAGAAATCTCATTTTGCCCAAAGCTGACTGCCCAGTTCTCTCCCTCTTTCCTTCACACATTTGTGCGCTAACCAATCAGAGGGAGACTGGTCACTAGTCTCCACACATACATAATTTTACACTTTACACATGTTAGTAAGATATTACACTTATGTCTATCTTACTGAAATCTCCACCTGCTATTTCTATTCTATGCATCTGCTAGGGCCCAGCTCAAACAATCACCATTAGCCTGTTTAGTAAGTCTTCACCAGGTACCGATCAAGCACTGCTGTTCTAAGTTCTAGGGATCCAACAGTGCCCGAAGCAAGGTCACTGCTTTCCTGGAGCCTTCGTTCTAGGGAAGGGGATCGGGATGGAGAATAAAGGGAACACCACAGTGTGTGGAGAAAGGATACTTTAAAACTGAGAGGTCTGGCTCGGCACCTGTGGCTCAATTGGCTAAGGCGCCAGCCACATACACCTAAGGTGGAGGGTTTGAATCCCCAGCCTGGGCCTGCCAAACAACAACGATGGCTGCAACCAAAAAATGGCCGGGTGTTGTGGCGGGTGCCTGTGGTCCCAGTTACTTGGGAGGCAGAGGCAGGAGACTCGCTTGAGCCCAGGAGTTGGAGGTTGCTGTGAGCTATGATGCTATGGCACTCTACCCAGGGGGATAGCTTGAGGCTCCATCTCAAAAAAAAAAAAAAAAAAAACCCTGAGAGGTCAGGGCAGTCCCCTGCCATAAGGTTACATTTCAGCTGTGAGTTAAAAAACCCGAACGAGCCCGTGACGCAAGATCTGAGGAAATATATTTCTAAACGCAGGACGAGCAAATGAGAAGTCTTAGACCAGGGTGCACTTGGCAAACCTGGGGAAGACAGGTCACTATGGACAGAGAAGAGTAAGACAAGATGAGCGCAGAGTTAGGGTCAGGCAGGCCCTGGAACAGACTTGGGACTTTTACTCCAAGTGCTCGGGGAATTCACTGGATAAGGAGATGACCCACTCACACGGCCCCATTCGGCCTCCAGCCCTGTCTCACACACCACCTCCTGTTCCACTCTCCCCAGTCTGGCTTCTCTCAGTTCCTCAAACACTGACTCTCCCTCAGCAGCAACCTTTGCTCCTTCCTCCGAGCGGAAGTCTCTCTTCCCCTCTCCTGCACCAGCTGCTATTCCCAAATCAGCCCAATTCACCCTGCATATCGTTTTCCTCAGGAAGCCTTTCCTGACCTCAGGGTGCTGAGATCAGGGTCTTTTGTTACAGGCTCTCATACTGGAGTTCCTTTCCCACAGAGCTCTCCTTTCAGGGTGCGACTGTCTTTTTGCAACTAGGCAGTTAATGTCTGCCTTCCCCTATCAGTCGATCAGCTCCGTAAGCCCAAGCACTTTTCTCACCATTGGCTCCCTAGTATTCAGCTAAATGCTCAACAGAGTAGGCATTTGATAAATATTTAGTAAAGAAAAAAATCAATGAAGCCCATAAAGACATTTAATTGGAATAATATTTGTATCTTTTCCTAGATAACATCTAAAGATGTTCTGCAGACCAGGACTAAGTGCACAGCCTATTAGGGATTCTCAATCTTGGTGCCTGCTGGACTCTTGGGGACCTTTTAAAAAACTGATGCTGGGCCAGAGGCGGTGGCTCCCACCTATAATCTTAGTCTTCTGGGAGGCCAAAGCAAGAGGATCAGTTGAAGGCAGAAGTTAGCGACCAGCCTGAGTGAAGTGAGATTCTTTCTAAAAACAGAAAGATTAACCAGGCATGGTGGTGTGTGCCTATAGTTGCAGTTACTTGGGAGGCTGAGGAGGGAGGATTGCTTGAACCAAGACTTTTTGAGGTCTCTGTGAGCTAAGGTGAGGCCATGGCTTTCTAGTGTGGGCAACAGAGTGAGACTCTTAAAGATAATAATAGTAATAATGCCTAGGCCCCATAATTGACCAATTAAGTTTGCCATGTAGAACCTGGGCAAAATCTCAGGGTATCCAGCGAGTCCAATGTGCAGCAGGAACCACTTCTCTAAAGGAATTTCCATCAGTCCACATTTTCCCACCTTGCTCAAGACCACTGTAAGAAGTTTTGCCAAATAGAACCCAGTTGTATCTCAGCTCTAACAGGGCTCTAATCTCCTTTTTGAGGCTAGAGACCATTTAAAAAAGGGAAATGGATTCTATCTGTTCCACCCTCTCCATGGCTTCTCCTAGCAGACAGGACTTCCTTTCTAGTACTCACAAGTGTTTGTAAGGACATTGTCTAAGGCCACAGGGAGACTCTATGAAGAACCAAACCTACCACCCACATTGGTCCCCCTACCCACCCAGAGCCTTTGCACCTCACTGTACTGTCACACTCCTGTTCTGTCAAACTTACCTGCCTGGTAAATGGGAAGCAGCTGAAGGGAATGCAACTTGATGTCATCGGGTAAGATATAGGCTGAAATATCAGGAGCAAAACGTCTGTGGGTTGAAAAGGAGGGAGAATTCTAAATTCCATGTGCTGGACGCAGGGACATATATATTAAGTGCTGGTAAATAAAAAGCTCTCTAATACCTATACAGCAGGTGCTGAACGTGGACATATTGCAGTTTTTCATCAGCTAATCCCGTAGATTCCAGTGTAACAGATAATCCAGACTGTTCGCTTTTTTTACCAAGAAGTTCCATGGGTTTTTGGCAGATCACAAAATCATCTGACTCAAGCTGTGAAATTTCATTATTAATGCCTTAAAAACATAAAATTTAAGAGTTCAACAACTTCAAGTACTACTATCTGCTTAAATGAAAATTGGATTTCATCACATCTTCCCACCAATTAAGCATACCCACGGTAATTTTATTTATTTATATACATATACGTGCCATAGATGTAGAAGGTAGTGTGGTTTTGAGAAGCCTTAGCACTTGCTCATTTGTTCCCCACAACAACTGAGAGACTACAACAGGATGGGTGTTAACATCCCATTTTACACATGAAGAAACTGAAACTAACAGATGGTGGTACCAACTCAAGGTCAATCAGTTAGTAAATACAAGAACTAGGCCTAGAAACTCTCACCTACTAGAGCCTGTTCCGTTACTTTTTTTTTTTTTTTTTTTTTTTGAGACAGAGCCTCAAGCTGTCCCCCTGGGTAGAATGCCGTGGCATCACAGCTCACAGCAACCTCCAACTCCTGGGCTCAAGCGATTCTCCTCCCTCCGCCTCCCAAGTAGTTGGGACTACAGGCGCCCGCCACAATGCCTGGCTATTTTTTGGTTGCAGCCATCATTGTTGTTTGGTGGGCCCGGGCTGGATTTGAACCCGCCAGCTCAGGTGTATGTAGCTGGCACCTTAGCCGTTTGAGCCACAGGCATGGAGCCTGTTCTGTTACTTCTACTGATAAAAATATATAGAAATACAATCATAAGCTACAGCATAACATACAGACAGCCAGGCTCAGTGCCTGTGGCTCAAGTGGCTAAGGCGCCAGCCACATACACCTAAGGTGGCAGGTTCAAATCCAGCCTGGGCCCGCCAAAGAACAATGATGGCTGCAACCAAAAAAAATAGCCAGGCATTTTGGCAGGTGTCTATGGTCCCAGCTACTTGGAAGGCAGAGGCAGGAGACTCGCTTGAGCCCAGGAGTTGGAGGCTGCTGTGAGCTGTGATGCGACAGCACTCTACCCAGGGGGACAGCTTGAGGCTTTGTCTCAAAAAAAAAAAAAAAAAAAGATACAGACAGCCAGATCATGAACCCAAACCCCACATAACAGGAATGACTAAATCTATAAATCAGGGGTGTCTGATATAAGACACAAGGTCCACCTTTTTATTTAGCTGATCAGCTTTCATTGGTGTTTGTGTGTTAAATGTGTGGCCCAAGACAACTCTTATTCTTCCAAGGTGCAGCAGACAAGAAAAAAGGTTGGACACCCCTGCTATAAATAACGTGGCTTGACACCACATAGACCAGAGCCCTCCAGAGATTCCCAAAGGTGAAGGTGTTCTCTAGACCTAAAAGAAGAAAGCAAGTTAAATTCATCACTTACCTTCTTCTGTCTGTTTCACTGGATTGCTGGCCTTACGAGAATGGTGGTTAACTCTTTCTGCAATTTTAGCGTCTGACTCCAGTTTTAGGATTAAGACTTCCAAGTCTGACATGACACCAACATGTCCAACACAATAAGAAATTTCAACAGGCGTGATATTATCTACGTGTATAATTAAAGAGCGTTCGAAGTCCAACAGGGAGAACGCCTCATCGATGGTATGACGCTTCAAACTGAATAAGACTAACTTATTTGTGCAGCCCACAAGGAGGTCTCCTTTCACAGGGCAACAGGAAATGCACAGGGGGACCTCAGAAAGCGGCATTTCAACGATGGACATCTGGTCTCTGAAGGTTTCCCTGAAAGATGCCTCCACACTATGACCAACCATTCGAATACACACGCGGGCGTTCTCAGTCCTTTTACTTCTCCAGTTCACATACGCCCGTAGAAATGTAGCTTTGTTTTTCTCTTCAATTGCTACCAAATAGTCTCCTAAGGAAATAAGATTATACTTAGAATCTGTAATTGGAAACACAGCGCCTTACCTCACTGCCATGAAATCAAGCTATTCGTGAATTCCACCACAAACGGTTGAATGAAAAACTCAATAGAACAAAACTCTAAGTAAGAAAATCTTAGTTGTATTTTTAACCAAACTTAGGCATCGAGTTCTGAAATACAGTCTCCTCCCATCTCTCCATTTTAGTGGCTTAATTATCCATGTAACCTAGAAAGTTTTAAATTTTATTCCTTATATTAGCTCTAAGCGTTTACTGCAGCTCTAAATCTACAACTCCAACAAAGCTCAACTGACAAAGAGTTCAGCAGTATTAGGGTGACCCTGAAATGAAGTATAAATTAAGGAATTCTGAGATTAATGGAACTTATACTCTAACCCCTCTTTCCACAAAAGTCACAACTCTAGGAAATAAGATAAAACTGGAAATATGAAATAAAATTTAAATCTAAATTAATTTTCTCTTATTTGTTGGTTGTGTGAGCTTTCTTCTTTTATTGCTTTCTGGGTTTTTCTTTTTTTTTTGAGACAGAGTCCCAATTTGTCACCCTTTAGGTACAGTGCTGTGGAATCACAGCCCACAGCAACCTCAGACTCTTGGGCTTTAGTGATTCTCTTGCCTCAGCCTCCCAGGTAGCTGGGACTACAGGTGCCTGCCACAACGCCTGGCTATTTTTTAGAGATGGGTCTCACTCTTGCTCAGGCTGGTCTTGAACCAGTGAGCTCAGGCAATCCACCTGCCTCAGCCTCCAGAGTGCAAGGATTACAAGTGTGAGCTTTCTTAACTTATACAAGTAACATATATTAGTTCTGAGAAGTCAAAATAGTGAAGTGGTAAAGAGAAATAAAATGAAAAGCATAATGACCTCCCCGCTGGAGCCCTAGCCCCGAGGGCCCAGTGTTGACACACTGCCTGGTATGGGCCTTCTCCCTCTTCCTCTCACATAAACAAAGATCACAGAGTGGTATTCTCTTGCTTTTTTTTTTTTTTTTTTAACCAAATGGAATCTCACTAAATATATTTAGCAATCTGCTACTTTTTAAAATTATCAATAAATCTTTCCATCCAGATTGATATGTGGAGTCTAATATCCTTTCCAATATCTATAAAATAGCTCATATATGTAAGTACCATAATTTACTCAACAATTCCCCAATTGGTAATCAATTATTTACAGCTTTTTTTTTTTTTGCCACTTGGCTTCATATTGTAATAAATAGGTCTATATCTAACCATTTATTTATGGGGGTATCTGTTTTAATGGCATAGATTTCCAAAAGTGAGAATGTTGGGCCCAATGGCAGGTGCCTTTTAAATTTTAATAAAGATTGCCAGATAACTACCACAATTAGATAACAGAAATACATGTTGCCAGTGGCGCTGTTTGAATCTACCTGCTTACCCAGATCTTCACCTAGCACTGGCTCTACCTGATGGGGACAACACAGGCTCTGACACTTCTTATAATTTACACTTCCCTGACTACTTACAAAGCCAGCCATCTTTTCCTATGCTTATCAGCTATGTATAGTTTCTCTTCTGCAAATTGTTTGCTTTTTATTAGGTTGTTGATTTGGTTTTCAAATCAAGCAATTATAGCTCTTTGAGTTAAAGGGATATTAACCCTCTGTTGGCCGTGCGTAGTAAACACTTTTTGGTAGTCTACTGTTCGATTTTGACTTTGCTTATGGCATCTCTTTTTACATGATTTTTATGTAGCCAGATATGTATCTTTTCCTTCTTGGAAAATGTGCAGTGGGTTTTGAAGCCCTACCTACTTTGTCCTCTAACCTCAAAGTTTATTTAAAAAAAAAACAAAAAACTTTTTAGCTGATGAATGATTTAAAAAAAAAAAACCTAAAAATATTTTATGCTTGGGTGAAAGGCTTTTTTTCTTTTATAAAATACTTTTAAAAATTTATTTAAAACCAAACCAAAACAAACAAACAAATAAACAAAAACCCCTGGGCTAAGCACCTGTGCTCAACAGTTAGGGCGCTAGCCATATACACCGGAGCTGGTAGGTTTGTAGCTGGGCGCTGTGGCAAGTGCCTGTAGTCCCAGCTACTTGGGAGGCTGAGGCAAGAGAATCGCTTACTTAAGCTTGAGCCCAACTGCTGTGAGCTGTGACACCATAGTGCTCTACCCAGGGTGACATCTTGCGACTCTGTCTCAAAAAATAAAAACAAACACACAAACAAACAAAAAATATTTCCTGCTTGGGTAAAAGACCTACAAAACCCCTTTTTTCCTTTATAAAATACTTCTTAAAATTTTATTTTCAATACATTTAGGAGGTATAAATGGATTTCTGTTACACTGATGAATTGTAGAAGGGAAGAAATCTAAGCTTTCGGCGTACCTGTGACCTCAATAGTGTACACTGTACTCAAGCAGGAAGTTTCATCCTCAACCCCTCTCTTCCTCCTTTCGAGTCTCTAACATTCATTACATCACTCTGAATGACCACACACACTCACTGCTTAGCTACCACTTATAAGCGAGCACATGCGATGTCTGCTTGTTTTGTTTGCAAAGCATTTGTAGTAAACATAAACGTCTGCTCTATGATTCCACTTTTGACAGGGGGAGATCTGTTACAGAGGTTGACACTGAGCATTGAGAGCAGGAATCCCCATGCTCCGGTTACTGTGAATGGGAGGAAGGGGACCAAAGAGAAAGCTGAGAAGTGGAAAACAAGTCATCTGAACATCAGCATAGCCGGGAGTTAGCCCTGTTTGTGTTCAATTATGTGAGGATTAATAGAAGCTGTACCCAGGGGCTGTACTGAAAGTTACCCTTGAACTATAGGATCCATTAGGCTAAGGCCATCCCACATGACTCCTGAGCTTTAAGGCAGCCAAGCGGATTATAAAACCTTCTTTGTTGTTCTAAGCCTCACTGAGGTTACCATGCCACTCATGACATGTACACTGCACCCGGTGTAGCTCTAGACCAATGGTTCTCAATTTTGGCTAAACACTTAACTTATCCCAAGGCCGGCCTCAATCCAGGGGAACATAGTGTGTCTATGAGCGTATGACCCAGGCATGGGGACTTTCTGACGTTTCCCAGGTGATTCTTATGTACAGGTAGTAGCCGTCTCTGGATTTCAGGAATCATCACTACTGACAGCAAGAAAGCTAGAGGTTTACGTAATGCCTGCCGCTTAAAATTCTAGAACAAGCATTTGGAAGAATGGTGCAAATCATGTAAACATGGTCTGTGTGTGTGTGTCCATCTCCTCGTGTCTCTCTTTCCTGCATTCATGCACAAGCTGAAACTGGTAAATTTGCCACTCAACAGAACTCAAAGGTGAGAACTCCTATTTCTAAAAGGGGAGGGATAGAGAAATCTACCCATATTGTAAAAGGCATTACCATTTACAAGGGATTTTATAAGAAAAACCAGAAGCAGAATCTTCCCGTTGAAAAGGAATTTACAGACCTATTGTGTGGTTTTCAAACAGATCTGTGAACCAGTGCAGGACCCTGCTGATGTCATCAGACAAAAAGAAAAAACAATGACAACAAAGTAAGTTGCTCAGAAAGCTAACGGGATCCACTGTCTGGTGCTAAGTGTTTTTTTTTTTTCCCCTTTGATAAATAATGGCGACAACAGAAAGTAAATAATGCAGTAAAGAGTAACACATTTTGTTTTCTCAGAGCACATGAGAGTTATGTTTATACTACACTGCGGTCTACCTCTTGTGTGATAGTATAATGTCTAAAAAAAATTAAAAGTATATATCTTAATTAAAAAAATACCTCATTGCTGGCGGCGCCTGTGGCTCAATGAGTAGAGTGCTGGCCCCATATACCGAGGGTGGCGGGTTCAAACCTGACCCCGACTAAACTGCAATTAAAAAAGAAAAACAAACCAGCTGGGCGTTGTGGCAGACACCTGCAGTCCCAGCTACTGGGGAGGCTGAGGCAAGAGAATCACCTAGGGCCAAGAGCTGGAGGTTGCTGTGAGCTGTGCCGCTGTGGCATTCTACCGAGAGTGATAAAGTGAGACTGTCTCTAAAAAAAAAACAAAAAAAAAACTCATTGCTAAAAAATTCTAACAATCATCTGATACTTCAGTGAGTCATCACCCTTTTGCTGGGGGTAGGTCTTGCCTTGATGAAGGATGCTGACTAGTAAGGGTGGTGTTTGCTGAAGGTTAGGGTGGTTGTAGTGATTTCTTAAAATGAGACAACAAAGTGCCACATCAATTGACTCCTTTCACAAAAGACTTCTGGGCGGCATATGATACTATCTGATGGCATTTTACTCACAGAACAATTCTCAAAACGGAAGTCAATCCTCTCAAACCTGCCACTGCTTTACCAAACTTAAGCAATATTTTAAATTCTTTGTTGAATTTCAACAACTTTCATACTATCTTCACCAGTTTCTTTGAAACCACTTTCTCTGTTCATCCCTAAGATGCAATTCTGCAACTATTCAAGTTTTATCATGAGATTGCAGTAATTCGGTCCTATCTTCGGGATCCACTTCTAGTTCTCTTGCTATTTCCATCATATCTGCAGTTAGTTCCTCCACTGAAGCCTTGACCGCCTCCAAGTCATCCATGAGGATCGGAATCAACTTCTTCCAAACTCCTGTTCACACTGTTGTTTGACCTCCCATGAAACAAAAATGTTTTTAATGGCATCTAGAATGGTGAATCCTTTCCAGAATGTTTACAACATATTGTGCCCAGATCCATCAGAGGAAATCACTCTCTGTGGCAGTATATAGCCTTACAACCTGTACATTTTAAATAGCAAGACTGATCTATGGGCTACAGAATGGATGCTATGTTAGCAAGCTTAAAACAACAGTCATCTACTTATACATCCCCATCAGAGCTCTTGGGTGACCAAGTACATTGTCAATGAGCAGTAACATTTAGAAAGGAACAGCTTTTTCTGAGCAGTCTCAACAATGGGCTGAAAATATTCAAGAAACCATGCCGTAAACAGGTGTGCTATCACCCCTGCTCCCACTTACAGAGCACAGGCAGAGTAGATTTAGCATAATTTTTAAGGGCACTAGGATTTTTGGAATGGTAAATAACCACTGGCTTCAACTTAAAGTCACCAGCTGCATTAGTCCCTAACAACATTCAGCCTGTCCTTTGAACTTTGAAAACCAGGCACTGACTTCTCCTTTCTCTATATGAAAATCCTAGATGGTATCTTCTTCCAATAGAAGGCTATATGGGCGCAACTGAAAACCTAGTGTTGTCACCTTCGTTGATTTTAGCTAGATCCTCTGGATCACTTGTTGCAGTTTCAACTTTCTGCTTCATCTTGCATTTTTCCAGAGCCAACCTCTGCTGGCTTCAAACTTTTCTTCTGCAGTTCCTCACCTCTCTTAGTCGTCAAACTACTGAAGAGAGTCAGGGCCTTACTCTGGATTAGACTTTGGTTTAAGAGAATATTGTGCCTGGTCTAATCTTCTATCCAGACCACTAAAACTTTCTCCACATCAGCAATAAGGCTGCTTCACTTTTGTGTCATTCGTGTGTTCCATGGAGTAGCGCTTTTAATTTCAAGAAATGTTCCTTTGTACTCGTGACTTGGCTAAGTGTTTTGTGCAAGAGGCCTAGCTTTCTTCAGCCTATTTCAGCTTTCCACAATAAGCTTCCTCAATAAGCTTAATCTTTCTAGGTTTTGATTTAAAGTGAGAGATCTGCAACTATTCCTTTCACTTGAACACTAAGAGGCCACTATAGGATTATTAATTGGCCTTATTTCAATACTGTTGTGTCTCAGGGAATAGGGAAGCCCCAGGAGAGAAGGAGTGAGAGGGAGAAAGAGAGGGAGAGTGAGGGGGAGAAAGGGAGGGAGGGAGGAAGAGAGAGGGGGGGAGGCAGGCAGAAGGGGAGGGGGAGAGCAAAAAATAAGGGGAACAAAAAACCACTTGAACAATTAAAAAAAACAAAAAAATTTAATTAATAAGTTACATGTCATAAAATGAATGTGTTAGTTAAACC
>CAUYQV010038129.1:0-21717 GCA_963574575.1 Galagoides demidoff
GTGCCTGTGGTCCCAGCTACTTGGGAGGCGGAGGCAGGAGACTCGTTTGAGCCCAGGAGTTGGAGGTTGCTATGAGCTGTGATGCCATGGCACTCTACCCAGGGGGATAGCTTGAGGCTCCGTCTCAAAAAAAAAAAAAAAAATGGTTATTGAGGTGTCGTGGTAGAGTACAAAGGAACCCAAGGGTTTCCAAGCCCTGCTCTAGAGGGGATGGGAGTGTGGACATGATGAGCTGGTGGAGCTTCATTCCCCAGCCCAAAACCTGACAAACTGTCAGTCCTCCCCCTTCACAGAACTTCAGAGTAACATTAGAAAGTTGCAGAGGCTCACACCTGTAATCCAGGCACTCTGAGAGGAGGCCATGGGAGGAGCCCTTGAGCTCAGAAGTTAGAGACCATCCCTACCAAAAGCAAGACCCCTTCCCTACTAAGAATAGAAAAATCAGCCTAGCATCATGGTTGGGTGCCTGTATTCCTAGTTACAGGAGAAGCTCTTGCACCCAGGAGTTTGAGGTTGCTATGAGCTAGGCTGATGCACTGTAGCCTGGGCAACAGAGTGAGACTCTGTCTCAAAAACCCAACAAGGTGGGAATTCCAGGAGAGGGAGGATGAAGCGCCAAGATAAAATTGTGCAACAGGTCTCTCAGGAGAGATTTGGAAATCATTAGATACCATCAGCCAGTGGAAGCTTGGCATGAACAACTCATGAACATAGAGATATCTGTTTGGGCATCATATCCAGAGTCCTGGGCTGGCCTATAACGAAGAAGACCTGTCTGTGTTTTCCCAGAGGATTGCTAGAAAAGACAGGGAAAGGATGAGTTAATGAACATGGAATTTATAAAGCTATTTTTCCTTGGAGGCAGAAAAATGGAATAGTTGACTATTCAAACAGGCCCTCTGAATCTCTTCCATGTAAGATCAGGAATAATAATTGAAACAGGAGTTGGAGCTTTGTCTGAGAGATGTCAGGAGGACCATTGCCTCAGACTCTGGCTTACTTTTTATTAGGACCTGAAGAGGATGGCGAGGAGGGACAGCTGGGCTACCCTGCCAGCCCCGTGAAGGTGCCTACAGGAGGCACACAAAGGAGTCCGTGAACAGGGGTGCCCAGGTTTTTCATTTGGAAGGTACTTACTGTTGAGCAAGGGTAGGAAGAAGAGGAGTGGCAGGCCATGGTGGGCCCAGAAGATAAGAAGGAAATGAAGATAAAGGACTCGAGTCATGAGAGCTTGCTGTAAGTCACAGAAGCAAGAAAGCCCCAGGCTGAATCCAAGCAGAGAGCAGACGAGCCTGCCTCCTTCCAGTGGCTCAGGTGGCCTGCTCAGCCCCAGAGATCCACCTGCGCACACTGCTGCATGCCTGTTTTATGACTGTTGTTCAAAGTAAAGCACATCTGATAAAAGATGTTATCTACAGCCGGGGGGGAAATGATGTAGCACACAGAACTAGGAGTTATGTATTCTCTTTTAGTGGGTTCCTAAATGAGAAGAGATTTCCACACGGGTAGGAGGAAGGGAAGGGCTGAGTGGGAGGAGCCAGGGCTGCCAATCTGGAAGTTACCATGGTTTCCTCCATTCCCACTCCCTTACAAAAGGCCTGCCGCCCAGAGGAGTGGTGAGGATCCAGTGAGATAATCCTGGGAAATGGTTTGGAGAACCTTAGAGGCACTTCACAAGAATGAGGGGCAATTATAATCAGAGCCCACAATGAAACAAGCCCTTTCTTGTCACTGGAAGAATTCACAAAGAGGCTGGGTGAGCCTGTGCCAGGGGTGCTGGGTGGAGAGCCCAACTCTGGGTGTGGGGTGGACAGCTGGCCCCCAAGGACTATCTTCCCCCAGCCCCCAGCTCTGTGAGCCCTTGTCACAGGAACCCTGATAAAAGCTCCCACTGTGCCTGCGTTTTCTGTTGTGCTCAGAGGAGGCAAGAAACAATGAGCTCAGCTTGGCCAGAGGACAGGGTTGATTTTGCTCTCAGTGCTGACAGAGGCCTCTCCTCAAGCATCAAACCGCCAGGCAGGAGGACCGGCAGCATGGTTTGTGTGACCCAGTGCAAAAGAGAAATGCATACTTCAAAAGTATGAAGAATTTCAAGATGATGACAGTAGAGCATCACAACAAGGACAGTTCATGAACTTACCACCATGACCACCAAGGAGGAAATGCAGAATGGGAAGGAGCCAGGCCCCTGGGGTCCTCAGTGCTCCCTCTGTCCCTTCTGCCCAGGCACTGCACCAGGTGCTCTGAGGGACAATATGAGTAGCACACCATGGGCAGTGGAAGTCTCCCAAGGCCTCCCAGAGCTGGCCCTGGATAGGAGATTGGGCGTTCACTATCCCCCACGAGTGAAGCCCCTGTAGAAAAGGCTTCCCTGGTACCAGAGGAGCCTCAAGGCCAAAAGCATCCAGACTCCAGGGTTGTGCTAGAGAAGGGATGCTGCCCAAGGTGAGCATGAGTCCTGTGGAACTGGAGCTATCCACCGCAAAAACTGCTGAACAGAGTGAGCCAAGGCAGTGCGGCACAGGGTACCTTAGACATCTGTATAGGGGCCGCCAGATTTCCCTAGGAGCCCGCCTCCAGGAGAATATGGGGTGCGGTTTACAGCAAAGTCCAGGCACAAACTATCGTGTGTGTTCTATGAATTACATACATCTATACATCTTTTTTTTTTTTTTTTTGGCAGTCTTTGGCTGGGGCTGGGTTTAAACCTGCCACCTCCAACATATGGGGCCGGTGCCCTACTCCCTTGAGCCATAGCCACCACCCATGTTTCATACATCTAGAACAGTGGTTCTCAACCTTCCTAATGCTGAGACCCTTTAATACAGTTCCTCATGTTGTGGTGACCCCCAACCATAAAATTATTTTTGTTGCTACTTCATAACTGTAATTTTGCTACTATTATGAATCGTAATGTAAATATCTGATGTGCAGGATGGTCTTCGGGACCCCTGTGAAAGGGTCGTTCGACCCCCAAAGGGGTCGTGACCCACAGGTTGAGAACCGCTGATCTAGAACCTCCATGTTGACCACCTCCCCACATTGATGACCTCCTTAAATTGACCTAATTTTCATAGACCAGATAGCACCCAGCATGTATGTGTCAGTACAGTAGGCCTAGTTCCTTATGTTGACGAGTTTGTTACAGCTCCTTGGGTGGCCGACTTACAGAGGTTCTACTATAATTTATTCCTTCCTCCCCTCACTGATAGCAGTTGCCCATTCTTGGGGCAATCCCCTTGGACTCCCCTCCCCCCGACCTGTCCTGCAGACACCGGGCTGCTTGCACCAACACCAGGTTGCACAGGAAAGCAGAGAGGGGTGGGACCGGTCAGCTGTTGTTTATGGAGTGTGCTCACTGAGAGGACTGAGAAGGGGCAAGGGAGTGGACACAGCTCTGCCACCACACAGCTGCCTACTAACAGGGCGAGAGAGGCGCTGTGGTGATGCTGACAGGCTTCATGGGAGGGGCTCAGCCCACGGAAGGGCTGAGGGCTGCAGACTGGTGCTGCCCTCGCCCTCCCATCCCTCTGCAGCAGCTCACCTTGGGCCTCCCCCTGGCTGCGGGTCTGAAGCTGCCCTGGGCCCAGCAGCTGGCTCTGAGCCTCTGCCAAGTCCTTCCCTCCCTCCTCAATGCCTCCTTCCTTGGCCATATTTCCTCGAAACCACTTTCTGGGCCCTTATTGCCTCACACAGTGTTCAAGAAACTAGTTGGCAGGTGGCCCAGGCCAGAACCCATGAACCCATGAGCAGAGGAGCAAGTTGATAATTATTATTAATCTTTGAGGGGGCGGAATCCAGGCATAGGAAACTGGAATCCCAGGGTATGATCTGGCACAGCTTGCTTCTAGCCAGTTAGGTCACATTTCCTCAGTTTCCACTCTTGAGACAGTTGTGCATGTCTACCCCATGGGGTTCTTGTGAGATCGAATGAGCAATGCCTGTAAATGGAATTTTCAAAGCAATGGATTTTGTGTAAATGTAACATGATAAGCATCGTTTGCAGCTGTTGTGCTGCACAGTTAACTGTATTACTTGGAACTGGTTAGCCCGGCAAACACCCGTTTGTCTGGAATCTGAAATGCCCAATTATGAGTTGTCCCAGGGTTGCGGGGGCACTCGATCCCTGGGCAGAGACAGAAATTTGTAGTAGGTCTGTGATTTCCTGGAGCCTCGTGTGACAACGATCATTATGCCTGCCAGGTTCTCAGGAGGGTCAAGCCCTGTGCACACTGAGGGAATTATCCCTGTAGGCAGGAAGCTTCCTCACTTGATTCCACAGGACACATCCTTCCGGCAGGCCGCCTGTGCACTTGGAGGTACTGACAAGATCCTGAAGCGTTTTCAGGAACATGTAAGACTGACTCACCTTCTCCCCACCCAGGGGTACATTAGCGTTAACCTTAGGGTGGTGGCTGTTGTGTGGAGGTGTCAGGGGTCAGAAAGAAGAGGAGGGAGTGGAGTGTTATTTAAGTCCCAAAAAAGAAAGAAGAAATGGTAAGGGGTCTTGGGAGGAATGGCAGGAACCAGAAGGAAAAAGGAGCAGGGCCTAAACCAGAGAGCTGGAATGAGACAGAGGGGTATGCAAATGCCCCCAGAGGGCGCCCACTCTCCTCTCCCACAGAAGGCCTCACAGAATTATCAACCCCTGGTCAGCCATTAGGGTGGGACACCAAGCCCAGAATGGAACCACACTCTGGATGGGGTGGCAGACAGATGAAGAAGGCAGTGTGACCGCACACCACGCCTGAGAAGCTCCTGGGTAGAAGGGGCAAGAGATAAGCAAGCGTAACAAGGAAGGCTGTCTCTCCAAGCACAGAGCCACACTCCCTGGAGAGTGCAGGCATGTGTGGGTGTGGCAGCAGAGAGGACGGAAGGAGGGCAGAAGGAAGACAGGGGCTGCCTGCCAGGAGCTGAAGAACCACGGGGAGGGTCTGGGTGGGGAGGTGAGTAAATGGTGTGAAGGGACAAGGCGGGCAGTGGCCCTGGGATCTCTCTGGGGGCAGGACGTCCCCACACAGACATCGCTGGTAATCAGGAGGGAAGAGGACCCTGGACTTTGTCTTCATTCCTTCTTCCTCCCCTTCATTCCTTTCGGTGGGAATGTACCCAGTGCTGACTGTGTGCTAGGCCCTGCGCCAGGGGCTGGGCGCG
Organism: Galagoides demidoff; assembly: GCA_963574575.1. Taxonomy (NCBI): domain Eukaryota; kingdom Metazoa; phylum Chordata; class Mammalia; order Primates; family Galagidae; genus Galagoides; species Galagoides demidoff. The sequence goes on from CAUYQV010038129.1 coordinate 5,155, forward strand.
CAGCAGGGAGGAAAACAGACCGGCTCTCCGGGAGCTTGTGCTTTGGCCAGGAGAAACAGAAAACTACCAAATAAAACACAGTTGAATCTTCTTATTTGCAGATTCCTTATGTGCAAATTTGCCTGCTCACTAAACTCACTTGTAACCCCTCACTCAAATCCATCCTCGCAGTGTGGTCAGAGTCATCTGCGGAGTCGCAGCGATTTCCAGGCACCCAATGTAGGTGTTCCCAGATTAACACACGTCTTATTTCCACGCTCACAGTGGAAACAAACATTCTTTTTAAGGTGTGGTTAGTGCCGTGGTTTTTTCTGCATTTTTGTGCTTTCAGTTGTTCACTTTGCTGTTTAAAATGGCCCCCAAGCATAGCGCTGAAGTGTTATCCAGTGTTCTTAAGTGCAGGGAGCCAGTGATGGGCCTGACAGAGAAAATACACACGTTAGCTAAGCTTCGTGCACGCTCGAGTTTAGGGTGATTCAATGCTAATGAGTCAACGGCATATTACAGTTGTTGAGCCACTTGGGTTTGAACTGCGCAGGTCCATCTATAAGTAAATGTTCTTTTCAGTGAAAGTTACACCGAGAATACCTGCCTCTCCTGTCTCCCCTTCCACCTTCTCTTATTGTGCCTCTGTCACCCCTGAGCCAATAAGTCCCCCTTTTGCACCTCCTCTTCAGCCTACTCAATGTGAAGACCCTGAGAATGAAGGCCTCTCTGAGGATTCGCTTCCACTTAAAGAGTAGTAAACATATTTTCTCTTTCCAATGATTTTAATAACATTTTCTTTTTTTAGTTTAATTTATTTCAAGAGTATAATAGGGACTTGGCACCTGTAGCTCAGCAGCTAGGGCTCCGGCCACGTACACCAGGGCTGGCGGGTTCAAACGCAGCCTGGGCCTGCCAAACAACGATGACAACTACAATAAAAAAAAAAAAATAGCCAGACGTTGTAGCAGGTGCCTGTAGTCCCAGCTGCTTGGGAGGCTGAGGCAAGAGAATCACTTAAGCCCAAGAGTTTGAGGTTGCTGTGAGCTGTGACAGTACAGCATTCTACTGAGGACAACATGGTGAGATTCTGTCTCAAAAAAAAAAAAGTGAAATATATATAACACAAAATGTGTATCAACTATTTATATTTTCAGTAAGGCTTCTGATTAACATTTGGATATTGATTGTTACATTTGTGAGAAGTCAAAAGTTAAAAACAGATTTTCAACTGCCTAGGGGGTCAGTATCCCTGAAATACCCCCTACAATGAAGAGTGTGTCTTTAAACAGAAACACGAGTAAAACAAGGTTGTGCATTGATGGGTTGATGAAAATGTCGCCACCAAAGGCTGGTGGCAACCTCACCTTGTTTCCTCACTAGTTCAGTGTTTAGTAATTCAGTGTTTGTGGTGACTTCTAAGAACATAGCTATGACAGATAATGAGGAAAGACTAATTTTATTTATAAAAGCCAGGAAGAAAGTCACACATAGGGATGGAATAGAGTATGATTGGAAGCAGAGTGGTGATCAGGGCCCTGTCTGGGAAGAAGATACCTGAGCCGAATGACAAGAAGCAGGCAGCCTTGAGGACCCAAGGAGAGCACTCCAAGGAGTGGGGACAGGAGGGGCACCAGGCCTGGGGTGGGAAAGCCTGGCACAGCCAGGGCAGCCTGGGACCCCACGTGGCTGGACAGTGACAGACAACTGAGAGAGGAGAGCGTAATATAAGGGAAGGCAGGAGAGAAGGCCGCCGAGGGCCACAAGAGGACTGTGGCTTGGATTCAGAGTCCCATGGAAGCCACTGGAAGGTTTTAAGCAGAGCAATGAAACTGATTTATAGGTTTTTACAGATGCCTGGCCATTATGTGGGGAATGGATCAAAGAGATCATGAGGAAGCAGGGGCCCAGCTGGGAGGGGGCCGCAGTGTCCAGGCTTGAGATGGGTGTAGCCTCCACCAGGGTGGGAGATTGTGGCAGTGAGGCAGCTCAGAGGGTATTCTGGAAGAAGAGTTCAACTTGATTTGCGGATGAATTGAAAGTACAAAGGAATTGAGACAACTCCTGGGCTCAGGGCTGAAACAGTGGGTGAATTGTGCCATTTGCTGACATGGGGATGCCTGGGCAAGAAAATGATGATCATGTTAAGTTTCAGACACTTTATGTCTGAGGGGACATGTCACATGAGTGAATACATGAGTCCAAAGCTCAGGGGTATGCCGGGACTGGAGAGAGAAATTCAGAAATGACGAAAATAGATGAGGTCACCAAGGGCTGGTGGGCAGTTGAGGACCCCCGCAGGATTCAGAGAGAGTTGTGTCAGTGACAGGCTGGCATGAGGACCGGGCCCATGGAGCTGGGAACTGAGGCAGAGAGGCAGCTGAGGGTTTCTGGTTGTGGGGGTGATTAGAAGGTATCTGAAAAACTCAGAAGCTCAGCACTTAGGAACAGGGGAGGGGAGCAGCCCCTGAAACCCTACTCTGGATGCAGGTAGGAACCCAACTTCCTCATGAGTAACAGGATCTACCACTCAGCCTGGGCCCATCAGCCGCTCCTCCATCCCACCCAACACTGCGTGCCTGAGCTGGATTATAGCTGGTTCCTATTTCTAACCAGCTCATTTCTCTTATGGAAAGGATTTCTGCTACTGGAGCTAGTTATCTAAGGAGAAGATAGAAGGCAGGGGCTGGCTTAAGAAGCACTGGTTTCAAGAACATGGGTGTTTTCAGAGCCTGTTATTCCCTTTAATTTGGAGGGAGGAGTGGAATGAGTGGAATGAGTGGAATCAGTGGGAAGTAGAGGCTGACAGCGCAAAGCTCTGGCAATAACTGTATTGTGCCAAATAGGTCTGGACAGGACGGTTCCCACTGCCTGGAAGCAGCATGGAGAGGTGGTTAATGCACAGCTTCTCAAGCCTGGCCACCTGGATTCTAATCTTAGTTCAACCATGTAGTTACTAATTGTTGTGCCTGTCTGCTGTGTACGGAAGAGCACTGTTCATGGAGCACCTAAAACCATGACAAGCACTCAACAGGCATCATCCAGAGCCGGCGCTGAGTCCTTTGAATGTCTGCCTGAGTTCAGTGATGACTTCCAAGCTGCAGGTCACTCCTGCACAGATGAGAGGTGACCACTGGTTGGATTGAGGTATGGCAACAACATGATAGGAACAGGTCTGGACTCTGAACTAGGCAAAATAACTGTGAGTTTGGTAGGGTTCTGTGTAATCACTCTGCTTATAACATCCTCCTGGGTTTTTTTCACCCTTTGCATCTTACCTTATATATCTGCTAGGACTGCCATGATGAATTGCCACAAAACAGGTGGTATGAAGCAACAGATATTTATCCCATGATAGTTCAGGAGGCCAGAAGTCCAAAATCAAAGTGTCAGCAAGGTTGAGAGCTAGCTGTCAAGGAGAAACCACCCATCCTGCTCCCCCAGCCAACAGTCCCAATGCTCCTTGGCTTGGGGGATGCATCTCTCCAATCTCTGCCTCCAGCTTCACATTCCCTTTTTCTCTGACTTTCCCTGTGCCTGAAACACAGGATGATTTAATCTCAAGATTCTTGATCAGTTATATGTGCAAATGCGCTGTTTCCATATAAGGTCACATTCTGAGGTTCCAAGTAAACATGAATTTTATAAGAACAAAATTTGCTGTCGACTGGCTACACTTTATCTTCATAGTGGCCCTCTGGAATAGAAAAGACAAGTACTATTATTGCCTCTTTATAAACTGGGACACCAAGGTCTGGAGCAGAGAAGTTAACTGACTTGTGGTTACACATGGGTCACTACGAAAGTTGTGAGATGGACTGTGTTAGGATCCATTCTTTTATTTCCAAGAAACATAGTCACCAGTACCCTTTCTAATTCACCTGTGCAAGTTTCAACTTGCTTATTATTGTTGCTGGGAAGATTTCATTTGTTTTCAACGTGTAAGTAGGTGGTAGAAACAGAATTCAAGTTTAAAAGAGTCCTCCTCTAGGACTCTTTCCCCCTCCAAGTTTTATTCTCTTTTCATATATACCTTGTGTGTGTGTATGTGCAGGAGAGACAAACTGTGAGGGCAAAAAAGAGTTGTCTCATCTGCCCGGTTTTTCTTTATCTTCTTCTGGCCAATTTGGCCTCTTCCCACTGTGTGGTTCCATGGAGGTAATCATGCTCTGACAGGGTCCCCTCCCTGGCACAGGTGGGGCCAACACCTGGTACCCTTGACTGTACTTGATTGATCCAGAGATGGGCGTGGGACTCACACTGAGGAAAACAGAGTCTCTTCCTAGTGATTTAGACTTCGGGGCCTGACGGCAGGCATCTCAGTCTCGTTCTAACGGCAGAACTGGAAGATCAAGATGTTGGTGGCCCTGAGGAGCAAGGTCCTCACAGAGAAGAATAACCTTCTGTGCAGAGAGAGGCCTGGTCGCACTGGAGATCTTGGCTGCAGCCATGATCTGCTTGGTTACTTGAGTCAACATATTTCCCCCTTTTCCTAGACAGGTTCACACTTGTTTTCTATCACAGGCAATTACTGAATTATTATCCTAGTGCAAAGACAAATGTCAGCTCACTTTGACATTAAGTTTGGTTTTCAATAAAATATTTAAGAGTAAAGGCTGGGCGTGGTGACTCACGCCTATAATCCTAGCACTCTGAGAGGCCGAGGCAGGTGGATTGCCTGAGCTCAGGAGTTCGACATCAGCTGAGCTAGAGGGGGACACCCCAGCACCCAGGTCTCTACCTCAAAAAAAAAAAAAAAGAAAGAAAAAGAAAAACTAAGCCAGGCATTGTGCAGAAGAATATCACATCTGTGGTTAGGTTACAAAAGATTGCGACATAGATTGTCTTTCACTGGTTTTGATAAAACAAGCTGCCACATTGAAGAGGCCCAAATGTCAAGGAATTGAGGCCGACAACTAACAGCCAACCAGGAACCATGGCCCTCAGCCCAGCAGCCTGAAGGAAACCTGCTTAGAAGTGGATCAGTCCCCAGTGGAACCTTGAGTGAAGCCAGGTGAAAATGCCTGAGGTGGAGGACTCCAAGCTAAGCCACATTGTGATGGGCGGCTGTAGTTCCAGCTACTCAGGAGGCTGAAGCAAAGGGATTGCTTGAGCACAAAAGTTTGAAGTTACTGTGAGCTATAATGCCATAGCACTCTATCGAGAGCAACATAGTGAGCCTCTGTCACAAAACTAAAAGTACTTGAAGGACCTTATATCAATACCTGTAACACGGACCACAACAATGATATAATACGTGTGTTTGTGTGTGTGTGTGTGTACCTAGCTTAAGGGGTGTTTTTATATATGTATGTTTAAAATGCAGAACCTCTAGGGATAAAACTCTACCAGGTGCTACCATAATATGAAAATGTAAAAATTCATGACTCAGAAAAATTACATAACCATTCACTTTTTGGAATCAATCCAGATAACATAAAACATTTTACATACACACACACTGCAGGTTTCAATTCTAAATCATGCATGGCTAGATGACGTAAAGAGTTATAGCAAGAGGAGATACGCAGATAGAGAAACAGAACACGAATGTTAGGAGTTGATGAGGAAAACACTTTTGTTCCAGAGTAGTTCACTAACACCTTAGGACATTTTATTTTCTTTTTCTTTCTTTCTTTCTTTTAGTTATGGAGGTGCTTATAGTTGCCATCTTGGTAACAGGGGATGGCATTCATTTATTTACATATCTGGTATCTACAGTTCACCTGGCATCCCTCCTCCATCTGGGCTAATAAATGAGACTCAGGGCTCATTTCTTGCTTCTCTCATCTCTCGCTCCTCAGGCATCCACAGAGCGCAGGTGCACAAAGCATAAGGCACAGAGCCCAAAACTGGGGAGCCGTATGCCCAGAACTACCTGTGGCCATACCCCTCCTGTTCCTGAAACATGGAAGAAGCTTGGCTGATTAGGAGAATGAGCCCCATACAGAGGAAGAAGCCGCAGAGGCAGTGTGAGGGCAGCAGCAGACGTGGATGCCTTGCGTGGGTCTGAGGCCAGCTTCACCTCGTCATCCCAGTTGTGTAGTCCCCTGGGCTTGCTTAATCTAGTCCGCGTTGGGCTTCTGTCACTTAAAGTTGGAGTTCCATAGGCCAAATCCCAGTTTCTTCTTCTCAATTCCTGTGTATCCCTCAAACCTCTTTTCCAGCCTAGTTCTTACAGAGAGCCTTCTCTGAGTGATTGCTCTTCCTGGGGTTCTCATAACATCTGGACGAAGCTCAGTGGCACCCATTAACAATCAAACCGGTGATGGTTGGTTTATGACTCTGTTTACTAAGCTCCTTCACCCTAATTATCTTTACTTTATAGTTCAATGCCTGGAAAAAGAAGGTGTTCATTACCTTCTGGTGAATATCAAGTTCAGAGTTTGTCTGTGGAGCACCCAGGTGCTCAGGACCTATTTGGGGTATTTAAATCACTGGGTTATCTTTGCTTGAATGGAGCCTGTGAAGGAGGCTGGAGACAGTGGGTAGTGAGGGAGGAGGTGGTGCCCTTGGTCGCTTTCCAGGGGCTTATCCAGGAAGGAAGAGTCAGAAGTAGAGTAACACCTGGAGGGACAATGAGAGGGTTGATGTTAATATTCTAAAGATCCGAGTGTGTTTCTGTGTTGAGGGATGGAGGCAGGAGAAACAAAGGATGAAGAGGGAGCACATGAGACAAGGGGTGGGGATGGGCCCAAGCACAGTTAGAGGAAAAAACAGCCCCTCCAGTCTAGACAATACCCTAGGCAGGTGGGGAATGGGGCATCTCTGTGAGAATAACCTCCTGCAGAAGCCCTGTAGGCTAGTGAGGTTGGGCAAAACAGAGCCTCCATCTTTTTCCTAAGGCTCCCTAAGTGTTCGGCTTCCTTTTTCTCAATTATCCTCCACCTCCCAGCACGTGAAGCCCATTGCTGAACTTAAGAGGCCTTTTGGGTTCGTTGGCCTGCAGCTAGGCCAGATCTCCCACGGTGCTGGCCAGAGTTCAGGGTAATCCTTGGTATTATTCTCCTTGTTGTTACTGGACCTAGGAGATTAGGTTTCCCAGGATAATGTTCACCAACTTTGTCCAAGGCCATGCGATCCTGCCAAGGGAGGAGCAAGGGTGTAAATTATTGAAGAAATCTCAGGTTCTCACAATTCCCTAGCAATTCAGGTGTGCCAAGAAACCTGAGAGAACCCAGCCCTCAGGTGCTGCTACTGGAACTGAGCTGGCAATCACTTCCCAGGCCTGCAGGTCTCTGAACCTATTAAGGACTAATACACACAGTCTGGGGACTCACAAAGGCCCGTGTGAAAAGGCCTCTGTGGCCAGGATTTTCCAAAAGATCTGTGGGGAAGAGACAGCAAAAGTTCACTGATAGAAACCCAGCTCAGAAACCACACTCATCCTGGGCCCTCAGCAAGTGTGAAGACAAGGAGAAAGCAGCCTGTTTCCCACTGGAAGATGCCAAGGGAGGCATGGATTCCCCTGAAGAGACCCTCAGTCTCACCGTGGGGAGCATCATCCCATCCCTCAGTAGCTCTGGGCCAGACCCAGGGCGTGCACATGCGCGCACAGACACCCCTGCCCCTGTGATTGTAATGATAGTAGCTGGAACCAGTCATAGGCAAAGTATAAGCAGGGAGAAAGTCCAGAACTAATCAGACCACAGTAGGGGGATGGCCCAGAGGTGAAGATTAGAATAGAAGTCACCCCCTTCCCTGAGGCCTCCATAGCCTCTAGTGCAGAGCCCTGCAAAGACAGGCCCAACCTGGCTTGATACTTGCCGGACATCCTCACTGCTTGCTGTGGTTCCTTACAGGAGGCAGTGGCTGCAGAGATCTTGCTCGCCTAGTGCCTTACATACTAGAATTGCATTCTAGAAAAGCGAAAGGGAGGCCAGGGAGCAGGTCAATATTTAGCTCTCCAGCTTTCTGTGACTTTGGTTATCAAGAGGTAGCTCAGGTGTTTGCTCAGGGCTCATGTTTGCTTGCCCTTTAACACCTATTATCGCACTCAGCTGTGTTTCTTGGGCCCCAGAGATGGCTGAGCTTGTGTGTGTGTTTGGTGCACCTCACAGGTATCTCTATGTGCCCAGGCATCCAAGAGTACATCTCTACATCTCCAGGAGGATGTGACCTCTTGTGATAATTCCTGTGTCTGTCTAAGTTGCCCCTGTGTATAAGAGTTAGTTGTGGGTGCTCTGTGTCCTACTTCGTAAACATGCTGAGTGTTCATGCAGGATGATGACATCAACAGAGCAGGCTGGACGTGGAACTGAGTCTCACCACTTCCCTGGATTGGCCCAGAGCTGACACATGTATCCTGATGTCCAAAACTCCCCTCCTCTCCTGTTAGTCTACCATGAGTTCCAGAAGAACTCTTGCATGCTACATCCAAGACTCTACCAGAAGGGCTAAGGATGCCTGCTCTTTGGGGTTTCCACTGGCTCTCAGTTCATTTGTTTTTTCACTCTTCAATCACTGAGCTTCTGCCTGGCCAAGCCCCGTGTTAAGAATCAGGGATATAGAAGTGAGTAAGATACGGCTCCCGTTTTTATGAAATGCATACTCTAGCCAGGGAGAAAGGCCTGGACACGATCATGTTCAAAGGCAGACTCTGGTAAACCAGAGTACATAGAAAGAAGATACTAATGTCCCTTCAGGAACCTGGGAAGGTTTCCTTGAGGCTGCTTTAGACTAGGCCATGAAGGTTCGATAGAATTTTGGCAAGTGAAGAGGCAGAATAACTTTCCAAGAAGGACAATGGTGTAATCAGAGATCTAGAAATAAGAAAGTCCATTGAGTTTCTACTTGCAAACCCTTCCATAAAACTGTAGCCTGTCATATAGAATGCAGTGCAGAGTGCCCCCTGAAGTTGTGCAGTACTGTGGTCCCGCCCTTCATCTGTGCTTTCCAGTCCAGACACACAGCCATACACATGTTGCATTAAACCAATTCCAAATAGGAAAAAATGAACTGAAGTGGGGTTTGAAGAACATAAAAAGGGAGAAGCGGCAGCGCCTGTGGCTCAGAGGAGTAGGGCGCCGGCCCCATATGCCGGAGGTGGCAGGTTCAGACCCAGCCCCGGCCAAAAACAGCAATAAATAAATTAATTAATTAAATAAAAGATTCACAACCTTTAAAAGAAAAAAATTAAAAAAAAAAAAAAGGGAGAAGCAACTGAACCCGCAGTGGAAAAGGTTAAGGAGAGTCCCCTAGAAAACGAGCCTGATTCGTGAGGATAGTTAAAATCAGAATGGTTTGTTGAGAATGATTCCAAATTTGCCATTTAATCATTCACCACGAAACATTCATCTGATGCAAACTCTGAAGTCTCGGGAGTTCTCTGGGAAAAAAAATAAAAAGCTCTTATTCGTTCATGACAACGTGGTATGTCCGTTATATTTCAAGTATGTTTCCAAAAATAGTAACTAGTCCAGAGAGATTAGAAATTAAATAGAACTGACTGGTATCAAACACATTTAGGAAACATGTTAAACAAAGCAATCAGGTTTCTCTACTATAGTATTTATCACAGCCTTTAAAATCTTACATAAAAATTAGCCAGGCATGGGGGTAGTGCTTGTGGCTCAAAGAAGTAGGGCACTGGTCCCATATACCGGAGGTGGTGGGTTCAAACCTGGCCCTGGCCAAAAACTGCAAAAAAAAAAAAAAAATTAGCCAGGCATGGTAGTGTGCACCTGTAGTCCCAGCTACTTAGGAGCCTAGGGCAGGAGGTTCAGTTGAGCCCAGAAGTTTGAGGTTGATGTGAGCTATGATGTAGGCCAGTACACTCTAGCCTAAGTGATCAAAGATGTATAATTTTAATTTTCTCTGTGAATCCTCATGAGTGGGATTTGATTAGCAATATTTCCTGAAGTTATTTAAACCATAAAGTCCATATGTTTTCACAGAACTGGTAGGGCTAATTGAAACCTTCATGGGGAGAAGAGTCCTGAGGAGTCACTGTGATAATGGAAAACAAAGGAAAAAAGATGCATAAACTCCAGGGCCAATAGTGTGGCAAGGAGAAATTTCACCTACCTCCACCCAGGAAGACTTTCTGAAGAATGTGTGGCTTCAGGGACCACTTGATGTAAGAAAGAGCAATCCTGAAGGCATTGAAGTCACATGAAATTTATCATATGAAAATGAACATGGCTTGGCGCCTGTGGCTCAAGCGGCTAAGGCGCCAGCCACATACACCTAAGGTGGCCGGTTCGAATCCCCGGCCCGGACCCGCCAAACAACAATGATGGCTGCAACCAAAAAACGGCCGGGCGTTATAGCGGGTGCCTGTGGTCCCAGCTACTTGGGAGGCTGAGGCAGGAGACTCGCTTGAGCCCAGGAGTTGGAGGTTGCTGTGAGCAGTGATGCCATGGCACTCTACCCAGGGGGATAGCTTGAGGCTCCATCTCAAAAAAAAAAAAAAGAAAATGAACATGAACTTGGGGAAGAGTAACCATTCTGTAAAATGCCATAGACTTAAGTATCTGTTAAACTGGCTGGTATTACATGATTTGGGGAAAACATAAAGAGGACGGCAGAAGTCTAGGTCCTGCCTGGTCTTGGGTAGTTCCCAGCCCCGTAAAGGAAGCACAGCTGCTGCCTTGTAGGAGCTCCTAGCCCAGTCGAGGGGTGTAAGAAACTATGATTTCCATGACCCTGGACCCTAGGCAAAAAAGAACAGTGACATTTGAGAGACAGGAAACAAACAAATCCTGCTTTACAATGGCCCCTTTTTCTGCCTTGAGAGAATTACTAAGCTGTGATGCAGAGGAGGGAAACCAAGGTAGGAGCCCAGCAGATTTTGTGAGGAGAAGCAACTGGAATTCTGGGGAGATCAAGGCAGCTACACAACACAGAACAGAGTACCCAAGAGGAGGGGTCACAGAGAGGGTGAACCCAGGAGATCTGCAGAGGGTTCCCTGCAAATATTGAGCAGAACACTGACCAGCATGTGTGTGTGAGGAAAAAAAAAACATCCCAAAGGTTAAGAAGAGTACCCAGAGCTCTCACGGGGTTGGGACTACTTTCTAGTACCACCAGTGAGAGTGGAAAAATTCATAATTTATGGGACGTTGGGTAGAGCACTTAGAAGGATATTGCTTCAGCTGTAGAAAACAACTAGCCTCTGACTAAATACTGCTTTTATCTCACCTAAGGAATCTTAAAGACCCAGAATATGAAACTGTTTCAAGTTATTTATCCACATCCTAGAACAAAATTCAAGAATATTTGTAGGAATGCAAAAATATTGAGCATCCAACAAAGTAAAATACACAATGTCTGGTATGCAACAAAAATCACCAGGTATGCAAAGAGGTAGGAAATGCAACCCATAATGAGGAGAAAAATTAATCCTTGAAACCGACCCAGATTCTACAACTAGGGCGACCAACTATCCTGGTTGGCCCAGAACTCTCCCAGTTTTAACACTGAAAGTTGTGCATCCCAGGAAACTCCTCAATCCCAGGAAAGCTGAGGCCATTGGTCACCCTACCTACAAATAATTTCAGACTTAATGGTGAAAGACTGAATGCCTTGCCTCTAAGATCGGGGTAACTCAGAATGTCTACTCTCACCACTTCTACTAACATTGTACTGGAGGCTTTAGCAAGTAGACGAGACAAAGAAAAGAGACACAGATTAAAAAGGAAGACTGTATTTATTCTCAGATGATGTGATCATCACTGAAGAAAATCTGATTGACTCTACAAATAAGCCACTAACACTAATAAGTGAGTTTAGCAAGACTGCAAGATACAGGTAAATATCCACAAATCAATTGTATTTCTATATGCTAGCCATGAACAATCAAACTTAAAATAATGGTACCATTTCAATAGCATTAAAAATTGTGAAATGGGGACACATCTGAAAACATCGGTGGAAGACCTGTACACTGAAAACTACAAAAAAAAAAAAAAAACCCTGAGAGAAAATTTAAAATATCGGAATAAGTGGCAAGACATGCCTTGTTTATAGTTTGGAAGAATTTGAATTATTAAGATGTTAATTCTCCTCAAATAGATTCAACATAATCTTAAAAAAAAAAAAAATCCCTGGCTGGGCACAATGGCTCACACCTGTAATCCTAGCACTCTGAGAGGCCGAGGTGAGTGGATTGCCTGAGCTCACAGGTTCGAGACCAGCCTGAGTGAGATCCTGTCTCTAAAAATAGCCAGGCGTGTGGTGGGCACCTGTAGTCCTAGCTACTTAGGAGGCTGAGGCAAGATAATCACTTGAGCCCAAGAGTTTGAGGTCGCTGTAAGCTATGACACCATGGCACTCTACCGAGGATGACAAAGTAAGACTCTGTCTCAAAAAAAGTAATAATCATAATCATAAAATAAAATAAAAATAAAGAAAACAGTGAGGTATTTCTTAAACAAACATGTACCTATTGTAGGATCCAGACATTCCACTCCTAGGTATTTACTCAAAAAAAATAAAAACATCCGGCGGCACCTGTGGCTCAAAGGAGTAGGGCACCAGACCCATATACTGGAGGTGGCCGGTTCAAACCTGACCCCGGCCAAAAAAAGGAAGAAATAAAAACATCTATGTCCATATAAAGACTTCAACACAAATATTCATAGCAGTTTTATCTGTAATGGGTCCATGCTGGAAACAACCTAATTGTCCAATAGTAGTTGAATGGATAAACTAATTATGGTATATTAATACAGCAGAATGCTACTCAGTTATTGAAGGGATAAACCATTGATACATGTAAAAATGGATAAATCTCAAAATCATTACGCTGAGTGAAAAAATATGAACTCAGAAAAAGTACATAATGTACCATTCCATGTATATAAAATTCTATAAAATAACATGAATCTGTAGAGATAATAAAGCAGATCAGTGGTTGCCTGAGAGTATAGTATTTGGGGGTTAGGGGTGCAGAGGGAAGGAAAGAATTACAAAGAGGCACCAGTAAACCCTTGGGGAAGGTGAGTATGTTTACTCTCTGGTGGTGATGGTTTCATAGGCATGTAGGTATTTCAAAACTTATCAAAGTGTACACTTTAAATATTTGAAATGTATTATATGTCAATTATTCCTTGATAAAGCTATAAGACAAAGATAAAAGCCAGTGTCTCCAGTGTTCCCAGCCATGCTGCAGCCACTGCATGAGGATGGAGGCAGAGGGAAGGAGAGAGGCTCTGGGGGGCTTTCCAGTCCTCACACCCAGGACCCCCCATCCACACACACACACTGAGTGGACAGCAGGCAGCCTCTCCCCAGCCTCACCTGCTCTGCTCAGGGGTTTGTCAGCCTCTCCAGTAGAATGCTCCTGGCTTGCCCGTAGGTTGGCTGGAGGGAAAATGATGGGGAAATGAGGCCATTAGAGTACTCAGAGCAAGATCCCCCGGGAGTTAGTGCAAATGTCAGGAAACATTTGGTCCAGCAGATGCTGTAAACCCCCTTGGAGTAATCTCCCTTCTTGCTTCATTTGTCCTTAGCACTGGGGGACTCTGCTCAGTGGCTGTCTCTCCCAAGTATGTACAGGCTACTGGCAGGAGGGGACAGTCCAGGCCTCTGGCTTTACAGGGTAGGACCTCGATAATGGGGTCTGCATTTCCCAGATTTTCAAGGGTATGACTTTTCTTCTTTTAATAACATTTTTTTATTAAATGCAATTATATTTTATGGCTTCATGAGACTTTTTATAAATATATTTTTTAAATTGCACAACAACGTGAATGTACTTAACACTACTGAACTGTATACCTAAAAATGAGTAAGGTGGTATATTTTATGTTTTGTGTATTTTTCCAAAATTAAAATTTTAAAAAGTTTTTTTAAAGAACAATCTAATTAAGAAAAAAATTGCTGTGAGGGTCTACTTGACTAGCAGTTGAGATGATTCCCAACCATATTTCTGGAAACCCTTGGTGAAGGCCCTAGAGGCAGTTATTCTGTTAAGACATTTAGAAATCTTTCTGTACTCCAGCTATCTGGTTGGTGTCAAAAATGAGGTCAGCTCACTTTTTAGGTTTTTTTTTTTCTTTTTTTTTTTGGCCTGGTAAAAGACTCAGAAACATCAGCCTGCTGTGCATAAATGATCACAAATTCAAAATTAGAGTCTACATAATTGGGAAGCCTAGGCAGTTCTCCTGGGACACAGATGTTCAGACAAGCATTGATGAACTCCTCCATCTGGCAGGGTAGATTCCCCAGGTCCTGAAATAGACTTCCCCGCCCCCACACCACCTCTACATGTCATCCTGTTATCCCTGTCCCCTTCCTCAGCAAAGCCCCTCACTAATACACACCCTTCCTTCCCTGCTTAACCTGAAACATTAATACTAATAACAGCTGGCACGAGGGCACTTAGATGGCCAGGCTCCAACGGGAATGATCACTCAGCAAATCCTTACCACAGCCCCAAGGGGTAGATGGCCTAATTATTCTCATTCTACAAATGAAGATACTGAGGCAAAAAGAAATGAGGTGAGGATACAGACTTTCAGGGTTTATTAAAGTTTTGAAAAATTTTCAAATTTTAAATACCCATAACAAAAGTTACCATCCTACTCATTTTTTTAATTTATTTATTTTAGAAACAGGGTCTCTGTTGCTCAGGCTGGAGTACAGTGGTACCATCATAGCTCGTTGAAGCCTCCAGCTCCTGAGTTCAAGCAATCCTCCCACCTTAGCCTTCCAAAATGCTAGGTTTAGAGGTGTGAGCCACTGCTGCCAGCCTCATCTTTAAGACTTTTTTTTTTTAAACTTTATTTTATTTATTTATTTATTTTGTAGTTTTTGGTCGGGGCCAGGTTTGAACCCACTACCTCCGGTATATGAGGCCTGCCCCCTACTCCTTTGAGCCACAGGCGCTGCCCCTGCCAGCCTCATCTTAACACCATTTTTAAGTATATGGTCTAGCAGTAAGTACATGCACATTGTTGTGTAACAGATTTCCAGAACTTTCTGTATCTTTCAAAACAGAAGAAACAACCCTCTACCCTTTAAACAACTCCCTGCTTCCTTCTCCCCCAGGCCCTGGAATAAACCATTCTACTTTCTGTTTCTATGAATTTGACTACTCTAGGTACATCATCTAAGTGAAATCACACAGTATTTTTTTTTTTGAGACAGAGTCATACTATGTTGCCCTCAGTAGAGTGCTGTGATGTCACAGCTCACAGCAACCTCTAACACTTGGGCTCAAGCAATTCTCCTAACTCAGCCTCTCAAGTAGCTGGGACTACAGGTGCTCGCCACAGTGCGCTATTTTTTGTTGTAGTTGTCACTGTTGCTTGGCAGGCCCGGGCTGGGTTTGAAGCCACCAGCCCCGGTGCATGTGGCCAGCACCCTACTCACTGAGCTATGGGTGCCGAGCCAGTCACACAGTATTTCTCTTTTTGGGACGAGCTTTCTTCATGTAACATCCTTAAGCTCATCCATGTTGGAGAATGTGTCAGAATTTCCCGGAGTTACAGTTTTACCAAATGGGAAGAGCTCTGAAGATGGATAGTGGTGATTTGCACCCACTATGGACGTGGCTTGATACCACTGAACTGGACACTTAAAAATGGTTAAAGTAGTAAATTTTATGTTGTGTGTGTTTTACCAAAATTTGAAAACAACAGAAGCAAAAATTGGAGAGGTGATTTGGCCCAGAGCACGTGACAGATCACGGCGGAGCAGAGGCCCTACCTTCCCGCAGTTCAGCACAGTGCTATTGGTACATACTATCTCCTGGGCAGAAGTCTCACCGAGAAAGACCCTGAGTCCTTCCATGACATTACAGGTGTGGATTCGGGCTTAGGGGGTCATCACCAACATGAATAGGCTGCCCCATGGTGGGCTGTCAGTGGGAGAGAGCAATCGGATCCAGCCGCTTCCTGGGACGCTTCAGTCACAGAAGAGGAGCAGCGGTGTGGAGGGTGGGCCGGAGCCTGGGGCCACCGGGCTGAGGGGTGCCAAGCAGGGGAGGGGAGGGTTTTGGAAGTGTGTGTGGGCCTGGGGGTGCCACAAGCCATATTTAATGAGGGTCCTGGGTGGGGCCACCAGATAAGGGTGTCCTCTTCCTTTACCTCTGTGGGGGCTCCCCAAGCGGCATCTGACCCTCTTTCTGTGGGCAAGGAATAGGGAAAGAGGGCGGCAGGGACAGAAAAAAGGAAAAAGAATAAGAACAAAGGGTTTCTCTGCAAGCCCAAAAGAGGTGTTTCTGGAAGTCGAGTGGGCACTATGGCCAGCGTGCTACAGACTCCCTCCTTAACTTTGATGTCTTACATATAACTCGTAGGGGGATTATTTTGTCCCCAGAATCTCAATGTGCATCCCCCCCACACTGAGATGAGGAGTAGACTACTGTTTTCAAATAATCTGTCTTTTGACATGGTTTGGCACCTGTGGCTCAATCGGCGTAGGCGCCAGCCACGTACACCTAAGGTGGCGGGTTGGAATCCCCAGCCCGGGCTCGCCAAACAACAATGATGGCTGCAACCAAAAATTGGTGGGCGTTGTGGCGGGTGCCTGTGGTCCCAGCTGCTTGGGAGGCGGAGGCAGGAGACTCGCTTGAGCCCAGGAGTTGGAGGTTGCTATGAGCTGTGATGCCATGGCACTCTACCCAGGGGG
>CAUYQV010038130.1:0-24597 GCA_963574575.1 Galagoides demidoff
CTGTGGTCCCAGCTACTTGGGAGGCTGAGGCAGGAGACTCGCTTGAGCCCAGGAGTTGGAGGTTGCTATGAGCTGTGATGCCACGGCACTCTACCCAGGGGGATAGCTTGAGGCTCCGTCTCAAAAAAAAAAAAAAAAAAAAAAGAGACTAGGGATGGGGGACGTTCAGCAACACTAGTCTAAGTGTCACAGATGATCATGGCCCTCCTTATCCCTGGCGTCGGCCCAGGCAGGTGGATTCTACACCCTCCAGTCCAATTTGATTAAGGTTCTTCTGAGGGAAGGGCAGGAGCTATCCAGGGCCACAGCTTGGCTGCTTATGCCAGTACCTTTCCATAGTATCTGCTGGTAATAACACTTTTATTTAGAGAAGACTTTGCAGATCTCTCCAGATAATGCTCCCTAACATGAGGATAAGCAGCAGCCAGTCATCGTAGCCATATGTCTCTCTAGAACTTCCAAGCAGTTCTCTGATCCCAAAAAAAAATAAAGGCTTACTTTTTCAACTACTCAATTCCACAGAGACCTCTGGCCCACTAAGTTGTACCGGGAAAGAGACACGTCTATGGTTCTGGTTTAGGAAAAGGGCAAGGCCCTCAGGATTCGAATAATCCTCCAAAAGGTCCTTCCTTTCTCCAATTCTTGCCCTCACTCCAACCCCCAAAGTGAAAACACATACACCCAGTTCAAATACTCAGTGGCCCAGCTTTTCATGGCACTCGGCTCCAGGGACAACACACATACTGCCCACCTACTCCTAGCTCAGAGGCTGCTGAGGCTCAGGGAAAGAACCCTGATTGCAAAGAACTGCCTCTTGGGGCCTTGCCAAGTATTTCAAGAATAGTGAGGTATGGGCGGTGCCTGTGGCTCAGTGAGTAGGGCACTGGCCCCATATACCAAGGGTGGCGGGTTCAAATTCAGCCCCGGTCAAACTTCAACAAAAAAATAGCTGGGCATTGTGGCAGGAGCCCGTAGTCCCAGCTACTCGGGAGGCTGAGACAAGAGAAATCACCTAAGCCCAAGAGCTGGAGGTTGCTGTGAGCTATGATGCCATGGCACTCTACCAAGGGTGACAAAGTAAATCTCTGTCTCTTAAAAAAAAAAAAGTGAGGTATGAGGGGAGCCAGCAGCTCAGCTACCCTCTGTGGCTGGGAATTAGCAGGCTACACCTGGCCTGTTCAGAAGTAGTCCTGTCTGAACACATTCTGTCAGGCCTGGATATCAGAAAGGAGAAATGCCTAATGCCCCAGCTAGCGGGTGAAGCTTGGTGCATTCCCCTGAACTGCAACCTCCTATTCCCTGCTGTGTTTCTGTTAAGGACTCAGGGAGAGGAGTATTCCACACCTACGTGGTCATCACAGCTCTAAGACAAGATTGCTGTCATAGCAAAGGCAAGCCAATACTTTATAGAGTCCAAACAGGAAGACATAATGATCACTTACCAAAGCAAAACAACAAATACCTAACAGGCAGACAAGAGCTTTATTCATTCCTCCTATCGCCAGGCAGTTTCATGTCACCACCTTAAGACCACCTCTGGCCCCATCCCTTGAGCTTACCCCTAGGCCAGTTTATCTTTTAAGTCCCTGCTGGTATGCACCTCAATGTTCAGGTTTATAGAACTACAGAGCTGGAAGGATCCCCGAAAACCTAAAGCCTAGCCCAGATCCAGAGACATCTGGGATTTGTCTCTAAGGTATGCTGCCAGATATCTTGGTCTCCTCCTCATACTACAGAACACAGGAGGACTGCCCAGCTGGGCTCCCTGTCCACCTGGCTGCTCAGTCCCCTATTAGAAGCCCTTTTTTAAGCACTGAGGGAGAAAATGAACTCTGTTGTTAAGTGACTGGGGTCCTGGGTAAGCAGCGCTACTTAGACTAAGGTTATGGGCCAATTAGCTGCTCTTGGCTTTAGGTTCTAGAATGATCTGAGGAGTGCCTCAGAAATGCAAGGTGGTCATCATAAAGGTGCACAAAGGCTGCTTGCTATAAGCCCCTGCCCACTGCTAAAGGTACCTCTCAAAGTAAAGGCTATACTCCAGTTAGCAATATGGGTAAAGAACACCTCTTCGCCAAAAGAAAGACAGGAAGCATTTAAACAGTCTGACTCTAAGAAGCCAAAACTGTACACTACATATCAGAAACGGTACAGGGATTTGCAGCAGAGGCCAAGGTCAGATCAGGAATCCACTCTCAGCCACAGCTCACTCACCGATGACCAATAGCACAAGGATGACAATGAGAACCACAAAGAAGGTGTTGCCATATGTCACTACCAACTCCACCAGCCGGGACTTGAAGATCTTCTGCCATCTGTGAAGAAGATGAAAGGGTGGGGCTGAAGAAAAAGCACATACACTTGGGATCCAGGACTCTAAGCAAAACAGAAATCCATCTTTGTACTATTCTCCAACAGCCAAATGCCCATACACAGTCAGCCTCAGTTGCTTGCAATTCTCCAATTCATGACATCCACTCAAGAGTGTTTAAAAAATAAAAGGAGGCTCAGAACCTACCTGAGCTGGTAGGTTCAAATCCAGCCCAGACCTGCCAAACAATGGCAACTACAACCAAAAAATAGCTGAATGTTGTGGCGGGTGGCTGTAGTCCCAGCTACTTGGGAGGCTGATGCAAGAGAATGGCTTAGGTTGCTGTGAGCTGTGACGCCATAGCACTCTACCCAGGGCAACATAATGAAACTCTTTCTAAAAATAAATAAATAAAAATAAAAAATAAAAGGATACTTGTCCATGTATAGAAATATCTAGAAAACCAGTCTTAAACACTGGTAGTCTCTAGGGGAGGAACTTACTTTTCAATTTACTCCCCTTTGTAGTATTCAAAATATTTGCCACATACACACACTGTTTCTTTAAATTACCTTTTTTTTTTCTTTAAGACAGAGCCTCAAGCTGTCCCCTTGGGTAGAGTGCTGTGACATCACAGCTCACAGCAACCTCCAACTCCTGGGCTCAAGTGACTCTCCTGCCTCCGCCTCCCAAGTAGCTGGGACCACAGGTGCCCGCCACAATGTCCGGCTATTTTTTTGGTTGCAACCATCATTGTTGTTTGGCGGGCCCGGGCTGGATTCAAACCGGCCACCTTAGGTGTATGTGGCTGGTGCCTTAGCCAGTTGAGCCACAGGCGCCAAGCCTAAATTACCTTTCCACACAACAAATCTTGGCTTGCCTACACCACCCCCCCCACCCTGGATTATTATGAAACAGACCCTAGACCTTCTACCATTTGCATCTACAAATACTCCAGGATACAGTTCTAAAAGAGAACTTTCAGAAGTGTTTAGGTATCGTTAAAATCAACAAAAACCCTCATTACCAGAGCCAGAGTTCAGAGATCCAATCATTGCATGTTTAACAATTGGTCTCTTGGAATCAGGATCTAAGAAAGCACTCATTTGTCATTTGGTAGGTAAACGTTAAAAGTCTCTCTTACTCTTTTAAGTTTCCCCTGCTTTCTCCTTTTGTTTTCTTTTCTAATTTGTTTTGTGCAGAAAACACATCATCCTCTAAAGTTTTCCAGATTGCAGTTCTATGGGGACCTCTGTTTCTGCATTTCCTCCGAACTGTATTCAAGTTTTGTTTATGGCAAGAATATTCCTTCAATGGTATTTTGGACTTCATGTGGTATCACATCAGGAGCCTATTTTTCATTTTAAAAATTTTAAAGGCTCGGCTCGGCACCTGTGGCTCAATCGGCTAAGGCGCCAGCCACGTACACCTAAGGTGGCGGGTTCGAATCCCCAGCCCGGACCCGCCAAACAACAATGATGGCTGCAACCAAAAAATGGCTGGGCGTTGTGGCGGGCGCCTGTGGTCCCAGCTACTTGGGAGGTGGAGGCAGGAGACTCCCTTGAGCCCAGGAGTTGGAGGTTGCTATGAGCTGTGATCCCATGGCACTCTACCCAGGGAGATAGCTTGAGGCTCCGTCTCAAAAAAAAAAAAAAATTCTGTACTTTGGGTGGTGCCTGTGGCTCAAGGAGTAGGGTGCCAACCCCACATGCCAGAGGTGGTGGGTTCAAACCCAGTCCTGGCCAAAAACCAAAAACACTAAAATTCTGTACTTGTACTGAGTTTTAAAATAATTCATATATGTCATGAAGAAATGGCAACTACAGACCCACACTGATGAACAACAGTCTGGGCTGGTACATAGAGTGGAAGATGGGGCAGGTTAGAGCTGTGTCAGCAGAGACTATGGTAATAGCTGGCAGTTACTGAGTCTTAACTATATGCCAGGCGCTGGTCTAAGACCTTAAATACAACAACTCACTTAATTCTAAAATAACCTTACGGGGAAGTACTATTATTTTCACCATGACACAGAATAGGGCACTGAGATGCAAAAATTAACATGACTTGGCCCAGTTTACACAGCAGGAAATCGGCAGAGCCTGGGCTATACCCGGCTATTTCCAAAGCTTGCTCTTCACCACTGGCTTCTGCTTTCTCTCTACGACCTGGGCCATAGCTAAGGTGCTGTGTCTCTTCAAGGGACTTAGACATTGTTCTTTTTTTTTCTAAGAAAAATGGCTGCCCCTTAGAAGTTTTAGAAAAGAGAAAACACATCAAACGTCATCAAAGTAAGTGTATCTTCAGTGTTCACTAGCATTCCCTTTGTTGTCAAGAAAAAAATAGTTTATTCTTTGTACAGGAGATGTAGATAGCAGGAACTCACACAGAGGAACACAGTAATTGATAGCTGACAAAAACGTGAACGTAATAACCTTTTGCAAAGCAGAGAAAACATAGCAAGTCCCAGGCGTGGATACAAAAATCCCGAAGTCATCAGCTTCTCAGCCAATATGTTATACATTTGGAGGCCACTGTGTGTTTTATGTCTAAGCTCAACCTCTGTTAGGAATACTGTATAGGAGCCTAAGAGTCTTCAGCTGTCAAGGAGGCCTGAGAATTTTTGTTTCTTTATTCCTTGGTGGGCAGACTGTCTTCTCTCCACCACCCTCTCTGAGGCATCTGTAGACAGAGGTAATTGGGAGGAGTGGTGAGTCCCTTAATTCATTAGGCTATGGTGCTCAACTCCTCACATGGTGCAGTGTGGAAAGAACATGGATTTTGGAGGTAGACTGACCTTCATTTAAATTCCAGCGCTGACACTTTCTCGCTGTGTTAGTACATGAGTCAGTGTAGTAAGTTTTGGGAACTCATCCTAACATTTGTCCTACCATCCCTGCAGGCCTTACTTTAAACCAATTTCCATGACGTCAGAACTCATCAAACCAAATGATCTTGAATTGAAAGGAAGAGAGAGATACTTTTTTCCTGGCCCCGGCCAGCCATAGATAGAAGTGCTGTAACTTCTGTTGACAATGCCATTTTGGAAGAAAATAGGTTGCTTCTTTGGGGCAATGACTTGACTGGGTGTGTCTCAGTTTGAGACCTTGCGTGGAGGTATAAATAAGGGCCCCTTATTAACTATTATTATTATTAGCTAGTATTAACAGTGGCAATTTCCTATAATGCATCATATGGGGGCCTGCCAGGTCACTCTGGCCAAGGGTTCATTAGAAACAGACAAATGGATTTAGCAAAACAGGCAACTCTCCCTCCACTCAAGTTTATTTCTAAACCTTTAGCTAAACCATAGCAACAAAGGTTTTTAAAGAGTCTAGCTGGAGCATAACTGGTTTCGATTCCTCTGATTTTCTGGTCTGTTTTTAGTAATAATTTTGGAGGACAGTATCATCCGATACTAGTGAGCTAATCTTCCTGCACCAACCCTATTCAGCCCTGAGCTACACGTCATTGTCTCAAGCACCAAACACAGTCTCAGGCACCTGGTTGCACTTGATAAATACTTACCAGTGATCCAATGAATGAATGAATGAAAGCCCTTGGCTGTTTGATAATACATAAGTCACATACTTTGGAGTGAAAAGAGCTGGATGTGGGAAAGGTATATGCCTGGAGCAAATTAATCCCTACCTCACGCTCTCATCTCATTTTCTGTATCGAATGGATCGCCAAGCCCTCACATTCCATCTTCCTAAATATATCTCATTTTACACTAAATTCTGGATTCACACCCTTGTTTTGTCTTCCTGACTTGTTTCCTTCCTGTACACAAGCTTCTTATCTTCCATCTCAACCCTCCCCAGCCTTCCAGGTGATCTATCACGTCACTCCCCCAGCTCCAAACCTCCCAGGAGCTCCCAAGAAGGCAGGTGAGACCCTGCTGGTGATTCAAACACAAAGGGACCTGCCGTTTATAAAACTTTGCTTCTTTTTTTTTTTTTTTTGAGACAGAGCCTCAAGCTGTCACCTTGGGTAGAGTGCTGTGGCATCACAGCTCACAGCAAACTCCGACTCCCAGGCTCAAGTGATTCTCCTCCCTCCGCCTTCCTAGTAGCTGGGATTACAGGCACTCAACACAACACCCAGCTATTTTTTGGTTGCAGCTGTCATTGTTGTTTGCAGGCCTGGGCTGAATTTGAACCTGCCAGCTCAGGTGCATGTGGCTAGTGCCTTAGCCACTTGAGCCAAAGGCTCCGAGCTAAACTTTGCTTTTTCTAAGTGGCCTTGATGGGTCAGGGCCACAACACCATGTCAGCTACTTCTGCTCACTGGCACAAGGAGTGGACCCCCCCCACCCTATCCAACTCCACAGTCCCATTTGCCCACCCTTGTGCCAGCTACGGAGCTGGGCTCTCTCAACTGAGACTGCAGTCCTGTCAACTCAAAGGAAAACCCAAATGTCATTTCTCGTTTCCCCCAGAAGCTTTACACAAAGAACAGAGCTGAGGTGACTAATTCTACTTCACCTTACATTTGGCTGGAAGGAAAATGATACGCTCTGAATTTTAAGCACCCAAATGCATTTTCCCAGGCTCTTTTCCTGCACAGTTTTTCTAACCTCTGACTATCATGGGGGAAATTTAATCCATATGTTTCTGGTTCATTTACACTTAACTTATCAAAATGCTGCGCTGTAAGAATGATTTGATGTCAAAAAGGCCTTGTGGGCCTCATTTATACACGTCTTTTCTTTGAACCAGGAAGTTAAGGTTTGCCAGAAAAAGCAGAAATCAACTCTGTAAAGACTCCCTCTTTTTCTAAACTGAAACATTAGAACTTCTTACAATGTGAGAACCTCTAAATCCCAAATGCCAGGGTTTTATTGCTTAGACACCAGTATGCCCACTAATCTTTATTTTCCTTTCTCTTCTCACCCCCTACCAGACAGCGTGTCGCCATTCTTAAAGAAATATTTGAGAAACAAAGAGTTAACTCAAGAAATGGGAGTAGACTGAGGGCCCCCAAAGTAGTGATATGCAAGTAATCACCAGTGTAAGACTCTATGTCATTCAGGGTAAACACATTTCCTTCCGATTTACTCAGCTAATGGGGATGAATGTGCTATCACATGACTTCCCCTGCAGCCATCAATTAAATGAGTGTCGTCATCATTGGTCACCCTAGACAGTGCTGCCCAGCGGAACACTCTGCACGGATGGGACCTATGATGGTCAATGCAGTAGCCACTTGGGGCTCCAGAGCACTTGAAATGTGACTACCAGGATTGAGAAACTGAATTTTTAATTTTGTTTCATCTTAATTAAATGAAATTTAGTAATTTAAATAGATGCATTTGGCTAATGGCTATTATATTGGACAGTACAGCTATGGACTCTACGGGGAAGAAATAGCTCTAACATCCTTTCTTTTAGCTTGAGTGTATATGGGGCCTTTATCACGCAGCACACATAAATTCTCAGTATTAAAGATGTTATACAATAAAGCCAGGCATGGTGGCTCACGCTTGTAATCCTTGCGGTCTGGGAGGCTGAGGCAAGTAGATTGGCTGAGCTCAGGACTTTGAGACCACCCTGAGCAAGAGCAAGACCAAGTCTCTACTAAAAATGGAGAAACTAGCTGGGTGTTATGGTGGACACCTGTAGTCCTGGCTACTTGGAAGGCTGAGTCGGGAGGATCTCTTGAACTGAAGAGTTTGGGATTGCTGTGAGCTATGAAACCATGGCACTCTACCCAGGGTAAAAGTGAGTTTAAAAAAACTTTTTTTTAAAAGTTAGCCAATAAAGCCTTATGAGTGTGGAAAAGTCTAATTGAATCAAGAATATGTATCAAACTCCAATACAGAAACCAATTCAAAGTTTTAGAGATCTTTGTTTGGTAATAGAATATTCTCTTAGAAAATATTCCTATCTAGGCTCAGCGCCTGTAGCTCAGCGGCTAGGGCTCCAGCCACATACACCAGAGCTGGTGGGTTCAAAGCTGGCCTAGGCCTGCCAGACAGCAATGACGACTACAACAAAAAAACAGCCAGGCGTTGTGGTGCGCACCTGTAGTCCCAGCTACTTGGGAGGCTAAGGCAAGAGAATCACTTAAGTCCAAGAGTTTAAGGTTGCTGTGAGCTGTGATGTCACAGTACTCTACCAAGGGTGACACAGTGAGACTCTATCTCAAAAAAAAAAAAAAGAAAGAAAAGAAAAGAACATATTCCTATCTATTATAGGGAAGACAATTTGATCTGTGTAGTTTAATGCCTACAGTAATTGGACTTGAAAGAGAATAGGTTGCTTCAGAAGTTAATGCCCATGGGCTGGCCTATTTATGGTTTTATAGCTCTTTCCTGTAATCACTTTGAATGTATTGATAAGACAAATAAATAATGCATTGCCAAGCATGTGAATTTTACTTTCAGATATAATAGCTGATGCCCTCACAAGTACTTGAAGATATCACAAAAGGTTCATGACCATTTCTAATCGCTAGAAGGTGCCATGTCTTAAGACAGCTAAAGTTTATACTAGAAAGCCCCAATCTTCAAAACAACTGAAACCTAAAAAGGGAAAGAATAGTGGACCGAACACCCCTGGTCTGTTTCAGACAAGAATACTTAGAGGCCTACAATCAGGAGGAAATCAGGCATGCTGCCATGGCTAGTGGCTAGAGTAAGAAGTATAAGACACATGTCCATATTTTCAACTTCACATAGACTTTTGTGTCGGTCACTAGAGGCAAGAACTATCGGGGTGAGCCAATCTCCCACAGGGAAGCTCTCACATCCCACTTTAAAAATGAGCCTGCCCTCCTCAATGCATGTTATAATTCTGGTCAAATTGTAGAAAAGATGCTCACTTTTTTCTTTTTTCTTTCTTTTTTGCCCGATTAGTATTTGGAAAAATCTCAAAATTATTCATTAGGAAAAAGAAAGGTTATTTGAGCAATGCTTGGAGATATTAATGAAAAATTACAATTATCCGCGAGTCTCTGGGGATCATGAGTCACCTACCCCCGACTATCTCCCAGTTCATTGACCAATTAATTAGTTAACTATTTCTCAAGTGCCTATCTTGTGCGGGGTGTGTGATCAAAGCAGCTTTTGTAGAGTATCTCCACACTTCACTCTCTCACCCACCTAGGAATTCCACAGCAAGCTCCAGCCCCCAGTTCTGCTACGGTAAGCTGCAGAGTATGCCAGGGGACCCTGGGACCCCACCATTGGTCTCGCTAGGTTGGAAATGCACTCTCAGGGCTACTGCTTGAGTGTGCCAAAGAGCCTTAACTAGGAAACCTTTTGTTCACATTTGCCTGGGAAATCCTTCCCGTCTGTTACCACCGTCCAGTTTTCATTGCTTTCTCCATCAGCGATGGCTGTGGAGACAGGACACCCACAGGGCTGAGCTGTGCTCTCTCGCCTTCCTGGGGCTGCCTCTGAGGGACGCTGCAAATGACAAGTGTTCCAGATTGTCACACTCTGTGCTGTGCATGCACTTTATTCCACAGCTTTCAAACGCCATTCCCCCCCTACTGCAGTGTGGTCCACTAAAGTTCTTTGAAATGACCCGGAAAATAACAGGGTACACACCTACACGTCCCACTCATTGCTCAGAATGTTGTTTAGTTGTTGGTGCTGTACTGTCTGTCTCTCTCAGCGCTAGATTTTGACATTTTCAGGTGGAGTCTGCCATGTAGATGGGAGCTTACATTCATTAAACAACTATGTGGCTGCCGGGTGCTATTCTAAGCATTTTACCTGTGTTTCCTTTCTTAATCCATTCCCATAAGATTCTTCTAACGTAGGTACATAGTACTGAGTACTGTTCCCATTTGGAGGAGGACAAAAAAGGACAGAGTCTTGGAGAGGCTCGTTTGCCCGAATTTCCACAGCACGTAAAAAGCCGAGATAGATGCCAAGTTTCAAGTTCATCTGCATCCTCACCTCATGCTTTCTTTCGCTCCTCTATTCCGCCACATGCTGGCCCGAAACAAAGTCTTCTTAGTAGGAAATCATTAAAGTGGCATACTTTTTCAGATACATCCAAAAAAAATCCATTCCCGGGAAACTTGTATTTCTGGGAAGAAAATACTAACATTGTATCCGTGTATAATAAATATTTTGCTAAAATCCCAGTATGCGTATTTTTTGAAAACTACGGGTGAGGTGACCTGTATAAAACTCTTACCTGCTGTAATACCGAAGCAGAGACATATGCTGAGGATTAAAGCCTCATTACTCATAATCATAAAACAAAGCAAACATTGATAAAAAACGACTACAAAATAACTCATTAAAATCACTACCTTTTCTCACCTTTATGTCTGAGGGACACAGAGAATAAATAGCTCACTCAAGCCACGCATTTATTTATAGCAACGCCGGGGCAGAAATCAAGCCCAGGCTTATCTAGCTTTAGAGCACATGCTGTCAACATTTAACGGCACCTCCTTGAAAATGCAAGCGGGACATTTTTATAGGAGGTCAAGAGCTGTAGGGATATGAGAGTTGTTGGGCTGTGAACCACGTGCCGCATCCCCTCAGCAATAGCCCCGTCAACACTTCAGCGGTATTTTGCATGCAGCCGCTCCATGTAAGGACTTCTTCATAGAATTCACCACCTGACTGGAGCCTGCAATCATTGTTTCTAGATGAAAAAAAGAGTGAGAAATATGCAGCTATCGAGTGAGTTTCTGACTCAGCAAAGAATAAATACTTGCTAGACAGACCCGAACTTCTTTACAGCAGTGGAATATGGCCCTGGGGATGAAAAGAAGCTTGAAGAGAGTAGGAGAAAGATTGACCTGATTTAGCATCACCATTTGTATTCCCTCTAATGACCTTAAGGCCTGAGTCACACATCAGAAGGTCCGAGGGTCCTCACTGTCTATGGCTTGAAGTTTAATGCTGGTTGCCAAGAACCACCAGGCATCAGTCACTGTTACCTGGTGGATGGTGTGTGCTGAACAGGTATCCGTCCGTTCAGTGGGCTCATAATTTCAGGAAAGGCAGTTAACATTGGCAGGTGAGCCATAAGACATCCGACCTTCAATTGTGAATCAAACAGCAAGCAGAAAAGTCACTGGACAATATATCTACTGCCAACAGTTTGTTCATAAAATACAGCACATTTCCCAGGACAGATGGATAATATCGCGTGCTGCGTAGATCACCCCTGAGCCTGTGGGCTGGACAGAAATTAACAGCATCAGTAATCTTTCCACCAGAAAAAGTTTGTTCCTGACCTGCCACCAATTGTACTAATGCCACATTAATCTGCAGACTGACGGCCCTGAAAAGCAGAAGGCACCATTCATTGGAAACAGCTTCTCCAAAGCCCCAGATGAAATGGTCCAAATGTAATGATCCAAAAAGAGAGACAGAATTTTTTTTTTACCATGTTATCGGCAAGGAGATCTTTTACAACTTGTAGTCATGTGCCCTTGTTCATCAAAGCTGCACATCTCTGTCCCAGAGTTCATGATTTGAAAAGCTGGACACTCTTTCTTCATGGAAATTTTCTTGGCCACGTACTGTGTGCAGGTGCTGATGATACAAAGATAGGTAAGAACAGTCAGATCCAGCCATTGAAAGGTTCACAAGCGAGAAAATGAGTGTCTCTGTTACAGGGTTAAGGAATTGATTTTCAGAGGCTGCGCAGCATATTGGGAGTATAGAAGAATGCACAATCAATTACTTCTGGGAGTGGGCCAGGATAATCTTCCTAGAGGACCACCCTGTGAAACGTGCCTATGATTATGAGTAGAAGAGTGAGAAGTGAAAGTCATCCCAGCAGAGAAAACTACGTGAACAAGTGGAGACACATATCATATTAGAAATGCTGTTAGCAGTTGGTGTGGCTGCAGATAGCCTGTGACACGGTGGGTCTGAGATAATGCCGAGAGCAGGCTGGGTTGGACCATGGGGAGGCTGGTGAGCACAGACTCTGACGCACAGGAGAGCGAAATGAAACTGTGGACAACTGGCCTCATCCTAGGGCACCACGGTTTACCACGTTTGACATGGGAGCAGAGAACTTGCACCCCAACTACCAACAGCTAATACTAACGTAGCTGGTCTTTGAAGAGTTTTAACAAAGAATTAAACACGATGATTTCTACTTTAGAAAAATCATTCCGGGAATAGACTGGAATAGGCATTTGAAGGGATAAGGACTGGAGCCAGGGAGATTGTTTCATCATCATGCACTACACTTTAGAGAAAAGAAACTGATGCTCAGAGAGGTTATTTCCTAAATCTATGTAGCTGATCTAAAAAGGTAGAATCTGGGGTGGCACCTGTGACTCAAAGGAGTAGGGCACCGGCCCCATATGCTGGAGGTGGCGAGTTCAAACCCAGCCCCAGCTAAAAAAAGAAAAAAAAAGGTAGAATCTAAAACCAGATCTTTATGACAAAAACAGTCTATACTGCAATGTACCTTGTGCCACAGTGGCAGAGGAGCTGTCTGAGATAACTGAGTCTCAGTACAAGGGGCCAGAGACAGAGGCAGACAGGTCTGGCCAGTTGAAGCTCTCAATAAAAGCACAGGTGATCTCTGCTCACACACGCGCACACACACACACATTCTTGGAACAAGGTGCTTTTGCTGATTAGAATTCAGTTCTCTGAACTTCCTGTAATTCCAGTGCATCGTAACTGATACTCATTTAACTGACCTCACAGTCCAGCAGATACTTAGAAAAGCTGTACAAACTGTAAATACATTGCCCTGTTCAGGCTGCACTATGTTGTGAACGGGAGTGAAACAAACAGTGGTCCCTAAGCTCTTCACTGCCTTAGGCTTTTAGTTCTTACTTTTTTTTTTTTTTTTTTCAGTTTTCGGCCAGGGCTGGGTTTGAACCTGCCACCTTTGGCATATGGAGCTGGTGCCCTACTCCTTTGAGCCACAGGCACTGCCCAGTTCTCACATTCTTATGTATCACAACAACCTTATAAAGGGTGTAATTTAAGCTCACAGAGGTTTAGTAACATGCTCAAGACCACATAGCACCAGTCGGAAAAAAACCTAGGACTATCTCACTCTAAAGCCTCCACTCTCTCTATTTTCTCCCCATAATTTTACTTTCCAATCATCTTAGTTGGGGTCACTGCCTACCTAGCCGGGCCCTCTGCCCTCCATGGAAAGTGTTGTGGACACAGTGGGGTCCTGGGAAGGAAGTTGTTTCCTTCCAGAAATCACTGGTGAAAAGAGTAAAGAAATGTGTTGCAAGTGAATTTCCCCAGAATCAGACTTTGGTACAGACAGCAGGTGCAGGAAGGTTTTCAGGGAATGTTTGGCATCAGCTGTTTAGAAATGGAGGAAAGATGGGCTGGGCAGAGAGAAAAGTCTAAGGCCTTCACACAAAGGTCTTGACCAAACTTGTGGGCAACTCTGCCCTTCTTAGGCATTTGTGTTGTTGAGTTCTCTGGATGAATGGATAGGAGAATTTTCTAAGGGAGCTGAGGTCTAAACTAATCTCCCCTCCTGTACATCATAGAGACAGATCACCGCACCCCATGGTTATGCACAAGGTGGCTTCAGGGTGGAGGAGTTGAAAATACCCAAGATGCCAAGAAGTTGCTTCCCAGCAGGAAGGAAGGACCATTACAGCCAGGGAGGAGGCCCAGCAGGAGGGACCACTGCAGCCAGGGAGGAGACCACTGTAGCCAGGGAGGAGGCCCAGCAGGAAGAACCACTGCAGCCAGGGATGATGAGACCCAGCAGGAAGGACCACTGCAGCCAGGGATGACAAGACCCAGCAGGAAGGATCACTGCAGCCAAGGAGGAGACCCAGCAGGAAGTACCACTGCAGCCAGGGATGATGAGACCCAGCAGGAAGGACCACTACAACCAGGGAGGAGGCCCAGCAGGAAGGACCACTGCAGCCATGGAGGAGACCCCGCAGGGAGGACCACTGGGGCCAGGGAGAAGACCCCGCAGGAAGGATCACTGTGGCCAGGGATGATGAGACCCAGCAGGAAGGACCAGGGAGGAGACCCAGCGGGAAGGACCACTGCAGCCAGGGAGGAGGCCCAGCAGGAAGGACCACTGCAACTAGGGAGGAGGCCCAGCAGGAAGGACCACTGTAGCCAGGGAGGAGACCCTGCAGGAAGGACCACTGCGGCCAGGGAGAAGACCCTACAGGAAGGACCACTGCAACTAGGGAGGAGGCCCAGCAGAAAGGACCACTGTGGCCAGGAAGGAGACCCTGCAGGAAGGACCACTGTAGCCAGGGAGGAGGCCCAGCAGGAAGGACCACTGTAGCCAGGGAGGAGGCCCAGCAGGAAGGACCACTGCGGCCAGGGATGATGAGACCCAGCAGGAAGGACCACTACGGCCAGGGACGAGACAGCTCTGGGATAGTGGACAGAGAAAAGGTGGATGGCCAACAAGACCCGCATATGTTTTAGAGTTGGGGGCTGTGAAGTCTCTGCCACTTTAGTGGTTGCTCAGTGACTCTGCAGCTAACACTGTGTACTCTCCTGTAACTTGTAGTTTTTATGTTTGTCACACATTGGGGCCATTTGTGTTAACTTATTTCATTTATCTCTTAATATTCCTGGTGAAGAAAGGGTTGTAGCACTTATCATCTGTAACATAGCATAGATATGTCTGTAAGGTGCACGTGGACAGGTAAGCGGGATGCGCCTTCCTAAGCTAATTGCATCAAAGTTGTCATCGGAAGGGTTTATTTTCATTACAATCCAGAGGGTAAGACCAATTTTCCTCAGCTAAGCTGAGAATTTCTAGAACCAAAATGACAACTCTGTTAAAGAAGTCTAAAAGATTGGGGCAATGCCTGTGTCTCAAAAGGGTAGGGTGCTGGTCCCATATGCCCAGGGTGGTGGGTTCAAACCCAGCCCCAGCCAAAAAAAACTGCAAAAAGAAAAAAAAAAAAAAGAAGAAGTCTAAAGGCTGAACACCTACTCTGACCATGTCCCAGGAATGACACAGTGAACAGTCAGAGAATCTGCTGCCAAAGATTTTCATTCTAGTAACTTCTCAGCCCCAGCAGAGGAGTGAGAAAGCAACTGGTCATGCTTCACTGTGGGTTTTGTTT
Source organism: Galagoides demidoff (assembly GCA_963574575.1). Taxonomy (NCBI): domain Eukaryota; kingdom Metazoa; phylum Chordata; class Mammalia; order Primates; family Galagidae; genus Galagoides; species Galagoides demidoff. The sequence continues at coordinate 15,335 of CAUYQV010038130.1, forward strand.
AGAAGGACATGGGGAATGTGTTATTTGCCATCTCCAATGCAGGCTTGTGGAGGAGAAAGAACTAATGCTGCTTTACTTTCCCATCCCTAGCACTCAACAGACCTCGGCAGGCAGCAGTTATCAATGAATACTCATCTGGGGAGTGAAGGGCCTCCAGTGACCATGCGTATTTTTAACATGATGACTCTCAGCCACCAACAGGGCACCACTCTTCAGGAGATCCGGCCCCAGGGGAATGCTGTTTCAGTGTACAGATCTTTCTGGAAGGAAAATAACCTGAGCTATTCATTGAAGTAAGGGTTTTTCTTTTCATGAAGACCCCTTTACCAGGGCCTTCTACATCTCAGTGACCTTATTCTCAATGGTGAACACAGAAGACCCTCAGGGATAGAGGGGACACATTCAGAAGCCCGTCCATGCCCTTCATGACAAAAATGCTCTGTTCTTCAGTCATTCCAATTCTACATGTTATTGATGGTCTGTTATAGGTCACACATGGTGCTGGGCACCAAGCAATTTAGTAATGACCACAGCAATTTGTCCTGGAGCACCTCACAAACTAGTAAGGAGAAACAAACCTAATAGCTAACGTAACACTGAGCGCTTAGTGTCTGTACACCATTAAATTGCTAAGGAGCTCTATTGGGCAGATGGTATTACCTGATACCACGTATAGTCTGATGCCCTTCTCTGGGACTTCAGGTAGCCTGGATGATTTTCTCCAGGTCACACACAACTACTTGTACATGGCAAACCCTGGACATCTGACACTGTGATGCAGGCTCTTAACAAGTCTCATTTGGCTCACCACTAATAATTCCACAGATACATCTGGACATGCGCTTTTCAGAGTCTCTCTAGCCAAGTTGTCAAGAGCCAGATTGCCTGGGTTCAAGTCTTACTACTGTTATTTAAAGTATATTTGATTGCACCTCTGGTTCTCCACCCATAATTATGAATAATGACAGTAGTACCCACCTCACATCATAAGTAAACTGAGATCCTCACAATACACAGAAGCTCACGTAGGAAGGGCTATTTTTCTTTGCTCTGAAAATGGTTTTGTTGATGGCCCTGTTTGTAGGTAGGGGGAAAACCAGAAAAGGGAGCAAGTAGGGGACTGAATCAGTAACCTTCCCAAGTCTGAAAGTAGCACCAGACTCAGGCTATCCTCCCACACAGAAGAGGGAAGGGAGGGGGTTAAAAGCTGCCCCAGCATTCCATGAGTTAAACTGGGTTTCCCCTCTAAGAACCATGTAAAAACAAACTAAATGTGCCCACTAAATCCTCTCCTCCTCTACTTTTCTTTTTCAGTAACTTAGACACAAAGAGCTGAAAGCACACCCCGGGCAGATCCACGCTTTCAGAGGAAAGGTCAAAATTTATGAAGCATTTCAGCAGCTCAAGTGCTTTTACAGAAAACGGGGGAACATTCACTTCACACTAGGGCTTTTAAATTCCCGGATATATCATATCATTTTTAAAGAATTCTAATTTAGCTGCTTTATAGAGTATTGCTCAAGATGACTTTTTCAATATGCTAGGCCTTTGTTTCCCAGGGTGACATTCTGAGCTTTCATTCCTCTGTGGGACTCAAAAATAAAAACAAATTACCTGACGCAGATACCAGGAAATTAAATGAACAAACTTCCTTCGGGAAGCTGAGTAGAGACCTGTAAGTAGAGATAGAAATAGGAGAATCTTTAGGACATTTAGAACCATGGAAGTTAAGCTGCCCAAGCCATTCTGAATGGCTCGCCAGAAGAGAAACGCGTGTGAGTGGATGCCATGCACAAGTGTGTGCACATCTGTACGAGTGCGTATTCATGTGTGTGCATGTGCTTGTACACACGTGCAGTCATGTACAGATGTGTGCCTGCATCCATATGCTGGGGGCAGACTTGGGCAGAGAGGCCTTTATTCATCTGAGAATAGGAGAGGAGCCGAATTGCATAGGACTGCTTCGAGTCATGAGGTTAGCAGAGAATCTGAACCAGTGAATTAGACCAGATTTCTCGAGGGCAATAACCACACCTTCTATCTTTTATTGCACATTTACCAGACTATGCTCATTGTGTATAAATGACTTTAAATATTCCCTACAGCCCTGTGAGATAGCCATTAACTCCCCCATTTTACAAAAGAGGAAAGTGAGTGTCAGGAAGGTTGAAGTCAGGATTCGAACCTAGTTGCCATGGGTCCAAAGCCTCACTCTTTCTATGGACCCAATTGGTGGGGAAGCCTCTTTTCCCCTAACAACTGCAGCACCAGTGGTGCCTGGAAATTCCTCTGACATTAGGCCTTTACACATTTTTTATGTGGCAGCGAAAAATATTTTTTAAAAATTAAATGTGTTAGATCTAATAAGCAATTAGCTGAAGGCTTAAAGGTGGACACAATAATCAAGCATGATTTGAAAAGTCAGCAGGTTTTCATGAGAACTTTTCTAATAAATCTGAGATCCTCCGCTGGCCTTGAGCACTACCTTTCAATTACTCAGTATGGTAATTGTATTTCCATTTTATTTTAATGTATTTTCACTAGTCCCTCTCCCCTAACCAAGGCGCTCAATAAGTATTTGTTGAATGAATATTGAATGAAGGTAGAAAAGAATTATTTAAGGGTCACAGAATAGCCTCATGAATTTTATAGTTTTGTTTCATTGATCTTTCTTAAAAAATACTCTCATAAAGACAACATAAATAGCATTAGTTCAAATGAATGAGATTTGATTTTCCATGAAGAAGAAAGCCGTGAACCCTAGAATATCACTTATCTTTTCTCAATGATCTCATGAGGCTTATGGAGTTAGTTAGGGTAATGGTAGTTTCTATAATCAATATACCCCGAATTCCAATAGTTTAAATCAATAAAAGTTTATTTCTCATGCATATAAGAGCCAGCACTACTGTTCTTTCTGGCATCCAGTTTTACTTTATGTGAACACTCAGGGATCCAGTTCCTGTAGTCTTGTATCTCTGCCAGCCCAAAGGACACTGGAGCCAGATGAGGGAAAAGAGAAAGAAGAAAAAGATGCATCTCCTTCTTGAAAACCCTGACTCAGAATAACACATACCCCTTCCTTTCACATTCCACTGGGGAGTTCATTGCTAGTGCATGACAAGTTCTTAAAAAAAAGCTTGAAAACTGTGGTCCCTGTTGTGGCAGCCGCCTTTCATCAACAGCCACCCCACGCTACCCAGGGGAAATACTACTTCCTGGTAGACTCTGCCATCAGATATTCCCTAGATGTGCTTAGACTCCCAAGGGGCTGGCATATCACCTATTATGGGCACTATATTCAATTTTTCTTATATATTATTCTAATCTTTCCCAAAGTTCTGTGAAGTATTATCCTACATATCAGAAAAAGAAATTAAGTCTCAAGAAGAGAACTAGCCCACGTCTCAACTAGCCCATGATGATTACCTGGTAGTGATGGAACATGGATTTAAATGAGGCACAAGCTGATTCCAAAGCCCATCCCCAACCCATTGAGCCAAAGAAGGACTCACACTGCCTGTAAGAAGGATTTACATGCTTCTCCAGAATAATCTATGTAGTAGCTGAATTGATGTTTCATGCTATTGGATTGAACTCAGCTTAAAATTGTATTGGGTGTTATACTCCCTGATTAGTGGGGGAGAAGCTGAAAGGGATGCTTAAATTACTTATAGACAAAATAGTTTTATCAGTCCATCTAAGTTAAATGAGTTAATATTCTGCTCTGCAATATGGTCAAGGAAATGTTTAAACAACAAAATTACAGAAAGAACTGGAATGCAACTGGGTTTCTGAACAACTGAAGTGAAGAATGCAAATACTTCAAAAAGAAAGAGTGAAAAAGAGATACAGAAAGGGGGAGAGAATAATAAGATAGACATACACACACGAAGAAAAACACAGAAGAGACAGGGAGATGTACATAGGTATAGATTGACAGGTGTCTACAGATAGATAGCTACATAGACACATATCTCCATAGATGTATATAGACATGCACATCATCTTGATTTCTCTCTACGTGGGAACTTTAATCACCTCTATTAAAGAGTGGCTTCCTCCTATGATTCTATTTACACAAAACATTTAGAATAGGCCATCTCTCAAAGACAAAAGGTAGATTAGTAGTTGCCAGAGGCTGGGGAAGAAGGGGAAAGGAAAGAAATGGCTAACAGCTATAGGGTTTCCATTTTAGGGTAACAAAAATGTTCTGGAATTACTGGTGATAGTAGTACAATCCTGAATATAATAAAAGCCACTGAATAATTAGTCTCTAAAATGGTGAATTTTACAGAATATGAATTGTTTCTTAACAAAGCTATTATTAAAAATAAAAAAGAATGGCTTCCTCTCCAGGTTGAGGTGAATTGCCTCTGGCAATTCCAAGTGTCTCCCAATGTGGCTGTTGCCATGACAGGCTGACTCTTCTCCAGGGCCTGGTTGAACAAACAGAACAAAACATGTACAAAGGGGGAAAACAATTCCTTTCTCAGTCCATTAGAAAAGGGGAATAACCACAGTGCATAGATAAGAGAATTCACTTCTATGAATATGACCAGTTGAAGAGAATGGGGAAATCACCATAGAACAATCAGCTGCAGGAGAGTTATCTATACCAGAATTTGCTCTCTCTCTCTCTCTCTATATATATATATATATATATTCCTTTTACTTGCTATATATACATATATTCCTTTACTTACTATATATATGCATATATATACATATTCCTTTTTACTTACTACATATACATATGTATGTATACATGTACCCAGAGAAAACATGGATGCTTCATGGGCATTGGACTTAGGCACATCAGTTTCATAATTCTACCAGTGATGAATTCCATGTCATCAGAAAGGTCATATCAATCCACATGGTGCCCAATTTTATTTCTGTAAATGTAATAACAATATCTCTATCATCTGATCATAGTAAGTAAAAAGGAATACAATATATGCAAAATATGAAAGCATGCAACATCCATATATATATAGCCTATGCATAGACATAGTAGGTGCCTCATATGTGTTAAAGAAGCAATGGAGTAACCAATTGGAGGAAACAACGGTGAAGCAATTGGCATAATCAAGTCCGAAACAGTGAGCACACACTGACACTCAACCAAAAAGAAAAATGAACGGCCACAGGAGCTGATTTCTCTCATTTGTCTTCCTGACCAGTAGATTAATTAAGATAGACTTGGAGTTATCACTGTTAGTAAAGCCTAGAGCAGGGCACTGTAAGGGTGTTATAAATAATAGCCGTGATATGTCACAATTTCGCATTTTATTAAATATTTTTATGTCTACTTTCTGTTTTTCTAATCCTTTCTCTATCTTGGGAAATCCCATTTATGCTTCAAGATTCAAGTCATGTGTCACCCCCTCTCCAAGGCATTTGTTGACCTTGCCACTGCCTCAGGTAGTGGCATACCCACACTTCTTGCATAGTATTTAACACATTGGTAGATTTTGCATACCATCCTGACCATATTATAAATACTATGCCAGTAGTCTGAAGTCCAGCACTGTAACCAGCAAATGGTGAGTGCTCGAGAACAATTATTTTAAGGCAAGAATAAAAAAAATACATAGAGGATCAGTGCCTGGAGCCTGGTAACAACACAAATGTATTTGTCATGTTCAATTAAATTTAGTTATCATAAAGGATGTATGAGGTAGCTAGAACAGGAAATATATTCTCATTCTTACTAAGGAGGGAGGAGAGAGAGATTAAATGACTTGCCCAAAGAAACATCTTAAAGAAACAGTAAAGTGGAACTCACCAAGTAAATGTTCCTTCTGATTTTTAATTTGGTGCATTTTCCATTTCATTGCATTATATTAAAAGACACATTTTTAAAAGCTCTACAACAAGTGAAAATTTAGAGTCAGATCAGTGGTTGATCAATATGGCTTCTTCCTTGTGACGTTTACCTTCCGTAAACTGTTCACATCTAGGCACTGATGTTATATATTTTTGTATTCTTACTTTAAAGTCGTCACTGCTCACATGGCCTTTGCCTCCTTGGCTCCTCTACCGTAAAAGCTCTTGGAATCTATTAGGAAAGGACAGGAAGACCTTGGACAAACCCTCATGGTTTGGGAGAGAAAGGCTGTCCTGGATTTATGCTGGTTATTAGGTAGATATTTTGACTTGACTGAGGCCACCCAGCTACTCAGGAAAGGCCAAGAACTAGAACCCATATCTGCCTTCTCCTAAGACAGAACACTTTCTCTGATTGACACTCAGTGCTAGCCATCATCAGCTGACAGGCCCTCACATACAACTAAATAACTCTTCCCTTTTGTAAGAATAAAAGAGGAAAAAGATCAGAAGTGAAATACAATTTCAAATGCCGTGAATTCACTTTCTACTTCTAGCCTACATGCTTAATAGAAATGTCAGTAGTTATACTGATCTTATAATAAGCTGGTTCACGTTGGATCAAGTTCATGGATACTTTTTGGCCTACAAGCTAATCTAGGGTTGAAATTCCAACTATTGGCCAGAACTCTAATACTTTAGAAAATGCTTTTCTGCTGTTGGATTTTATTTTCCCATTTTTAACATTTTTATTCTTAAATTCTCTTAGAGAAAATAGTGTTGCTCATAATTACAGGGTCTCAGTAATTATTACCATTCCTTTGTGACAATGAAAAACTGAAAAAATACAAAAAACATCCAGGCAATGACGTTATATATTTTTGTATTCTTACCTTAAAAAATTGTTCTTGAGCACCCACCATCTTGTTAATGACTAACCAAGGGAAGGAAATAGAAATGGTTACAAATTCTACCATGTAACAGGTATAGGTATTTCAACTTAACAGTGGCATTTGATTTGCATAAAACGGATATAATTCTTTCTTTTCCTAAGGGGAAACTGAGGCTCACAGAACATACTGATTTCTGCAATCTCAAACATCCAAAAAACTAGAGCCTGAGGTAATCTCCATTTACTCTCTAGTTGCAATTTTCCACTATTTTTCTAGCAGTGAAATTTATGAAGAGGAGCAATTCATCCAATTGTTTGCCCTGTGTCATTCATCCATTCCTTCCCTAAATGTTAATTGGGTGGGTCCTTTACTGTATGCTGGCACTGTAGGGAATAAGTTTTTAAAAGATAAAAATCAACATACAATGAAAGGGAATCTTCTGAATGCCTTCCCAGATACTGTCAGGAAACTGTGTCCTAGCCCATTCCCTCTCAAAAATTCATGCCAGAATTTTGATTCTGACAGACTCTCTGTTACCATTGTTGACAAGACAAATTTGATAATAAGGCATAAATGAACCATGTTTTAAAGAAATCTTAGATGTCTAATGGGTTTTTTAAAGAAAAAAAAAACATGCCCCCAACATTATTATTGATACTAACTTGGTGCATTTTTGTCAAACATGAACTTAATATGTGTTCACTCTTTCATGCCCTTCTCCCACCAAAACATCGTTCTGTCATTTAACTGTTTTATTTATTTATTTACTGGATCATAATTGTGTACATTACTGCATTTATGGGGCACAAGGTGCTGATTTTATATACAATTTGGAATGCTTACATGAAACTGGTTAACGTAGGCTTCACCTCACTTATTTAATTGTTGTGTTAAGACATTTATACTCTAGGGCAGCACCCATAGCTCAGTGGGTACGGTGCCAGCCACATACACCCAGGCTGGCTGATTAGAACCCAGCCTGGGCCAGCTAAACAACAATGACAATTGCAACAAAAAAATAGCTGGGGGTTGTGGTGGGTACCTGTAGTCCCAGCTACTTCAGAGGCTGAGACAAGAGAATCACGTAAGCCCAAGAGTTTGAGGTTGCTGTGACTGTGCCACTCTGGCACTCTACTGAGGGTAACATAGTGCGACTCTGTCTTGGAAAAAAAAAGACGTTTATACTCTACTCTTAAAATATTTGACATGTACCCATGCTTTATGCACAGATAGGTAAGGTCCCACCAATTACCCTCCCTCCACCCGTCCACTCCATCCCCTTCCCTCGCTCTCCTCTTCTCTCCTTCTTTCTGGATTATAGTTGTGTTTTATCATTCATATGAGCATGTGGGTGATTATATATTGGTTTCATAATAGTGCTGAGTAAACTCTTAATGACAATACTGACTGCTAACTTTTTCTAAAGCTTTCTGTATGCCATGCTAAATGTTCAAATATATTAACTCATGGAATCCTCACAAGTCTCTGAGTTAAGTATTATCCACTCTAGAAATGACATACATGCTGAGTAATTTACTAGAGATCACACGTTGGCATAAAGGGAGGCAGTTTAGACTAAGATACATTTTCTACTACTCTACCACCTTGCCTTTTGAAGGTTCATTAATATTTACGTCACTTCAAGCACTTCATGAAGACAGATAATTCCTGTCTTCAGGGAGCTGCTGTCCAGCTGGGATGACAGAGAAGGTAGGAGAATTATACACAATATGACAAATGTGACGGTAGAAGAAGTGTAAGGCGGAGTGCAGATACATCTACTGGGCAATGGGCTGTTGGCTGAGAAGACCCAGGAGAGAAGAGTTGAGTATTATGTAACCGTGTGGTAGCCTCCACATGTGTGATAATCAAACACAGGTAGATACTTACTTAGACCTGGGGTCTGGCTGTGCACGGGTACTAGCTGTGAATAGAGAACAGAGAGATCATGGGGCAACCTTTGGCTTGGCACTGTCTAAGGAGGAGCTATGCTGAGCTGGGCAGGGAAGTGTAGGGCCGGGCTATATAGAGAGAGAAAGCTGCAGTTGTGGGACCAGAAAAGTAGAGCCAGCAAATGAGAGGCAGAGGAGAAGTGGCCATGAGTCATCAAACAGGGAGAAGCAGCAGAAAGAGGGGTGCTTTCTCGTTACAGTTGTTAATGCTGAACTTCAGCTGGGATAGTTCTCATCGGCTTCCCCAAATAGGGTTTCCTCATAGCGCTTGAAAAAAACAAACCCAATGGGACAATAATAATTTGACATAGGTCTGCACGTATGGGTTTTTGTGCTCCTTTTCTCCTATATTTTGCTTCAAACGGAAGCTGCCATCTTCTTTTCAAGTTCATTGATTTTTTTTTTTTAGATGGAGCCTCAAGCTATCCCCCTGAGTAGAGTGCCATGGCATCACAGCTCATAGCAACTTCCAACTCCTGGGCTCAAACGAGTCTCCTGCCTCAGCCTCCCAAGTAGCTGGGACCACAGGTGCCTGCCACAACGCCCGGCCATTTTTTGGTTGCAGCCATCATTGTTGTTTGGCGGG
>CAUYQV010038133.1:0-47918 GCA_963574575.1 Galagoides demidoff
CCGCCCCGCCCCCCCCCCCCCCCCCCCCCCCCCCCCCCCCCGCCCCCCCCCCCCCCCCCCCCCCCCCCCCGCAGCACTCTGAGCTCCATCTCCCCATGTGCGATCATGTCCAAACCCCAGCCAGGGCTGACTCAGGCTGCACAGTGGGGATGGGAGTGTTGCCCACAGCAGAGATAATCATTTCCCACATAGTCCCTGGGAGCCCCTCCGAGTCTGGACCAGCCCTCTTTCCTGGAGAACCTGAGCTCCAGATAAGCTCCTCTTGGACCTCTGGCCAGGCCTGTGGGTTTCTAGAAGCTCTGTGGTCACCATTAGAAGAATATAGTCTCAAACTTTGTTGTGTCAGGGTAGGCAGGGGATTGCCCTGAGGGAAATGCACCCACCACCCAGGGTCACCAGACTCAAGGTGCCCATTCGCGGGGCTCCCCTTTCTGAGCAGTCCAGGTAGCCTGGCCTCCCCTTCCTGAATGGCCAGTTCTCTTCATCTTGACCACCACGTCAACACTCCCAGGTGACTTGTTGTGTCCCTGGCAGAAATTGCCCTGGGACACTCCCTAACTGGGAACTTTAGTGGTTTCTCGCTTTAATTTTGTATCCCCTTTATCAAATCCCAAAACTGGATACAATAAATTTTTAAGAGACTCAACTCTTTTTGAGTATATTTTGCAACAGTCCCCGAGGGACCCTCTTAGTGGCAGTGAGAAGATGAGTCCGTGACAGGGCAGGCCAGCCGCCCCTCCTGCAGCCCCCTCACTGTGGGCTGTGTGCACAGAGAGGTTGCCAGACACCAACACACAGCAGACTCACCTTTCTCTCTGGTTTCCCCCCAGATTTACTACAAAGTCATTAAGGACATCGAGCCCGGTGAGGAGCTGCTGGTGCACTTGAAGGAGGGCGTCTACCCCCTGGGCACAGCGCCACCCAGTCTGGACGGTAAGGCCCCTCCCAGGCTGTAGCTCTTGGAGCCCCTCCTGGAGGAGGGGCAGACACATGGGAGGACACAGCGGCCTCATCACCTTATACCACAAGATGAGGCCCAGGCAGGCAGCCCCCCCCCCCCCCCCGACACCTTCCCCACCCACAGGCAGAAGACATCAAACCAGTTTTATAGCATGGAAGCATTTTCGGTCAGATTGAAGAGGAAGGTGGTGTGTGCACCAGGAGACCCAGGGCCAGGAGAGATGTCAAGGGAGGGAAAACTCATGGTGCTGTGTGGCTCAGTGGTGGGGATAGTCACAAGCTCCCCCGAGCAAGGCTGCAGAGAGCACAGGAGTGACCTGTCCCCTTGGCTTCTCTCCCGGCATCTGTCGGCTAGGGGTGTGGCAAGCAGGAGTTACTTTCTGGTTCATCCACACTCAAGGCTGCAAGGGTGTGGAGAACATTCTAGTCTCCGTGGGGCCCGGATCAGTTGACTAGGAGCAGGCACCTTGGGCAGTGCAGACCGCTCCAGGGCTCACATCTGTCTTCTCTGGATGAGACCTCATGTGAACAGAATAGCAGCCTCCCCTTAAGGCCATGCCCAAGCCAGTGGTTCCTACTCGCGCTGGAGACGGCAGGGTGGGGAGCTGTCCTGGCTGTCCTGGCTATCTCTCCGTACTCTCCAAACACACCAGTGCTTCTGATATCACTTATCACACGTTCCCCAAGGGAAATCTGCTCTGGTTTCACGGTGAAGAAGTGGCATTGCCTTGGCCAGGAAGCTGGCCCTGGAATTAGCAGGCCGCCTCTGAGACAAGTTGCAGAGAACGCTGCCTTAATTTACCCTTTTGGCTGCCGGGCCTAGGCACCCTGGGTTGTCCAGAAGGAAACCAGCATGGAAGGACAGTTTTATGAGCCGAGTTCTATCTGTACTCCCCTCTAAAGTTTGGTTTTAATTAGGCTGTTCAGAAAAGAAAAATAAATCGCTGAGCTCTGGGTAGCAGGGAGGCAAGGACTCATTTTCCTTAAAATAATTGTTGAAAAGACCTGTGAGTCTTGGGCGGCACAGGAGAGCGCCTTGCCACAGTACTCTGACCATGGAATTTCATTCCTAAAATGAAATGTATTTCTTCCAAAAGGGTTTTTTAAAAAAACCTCCGTTCCTGCTCTCCACCCCCCTCCGACCCCTGATATTAAATAACCTAAGTCTGCATTTTCCTAATAATTTATCAGACGTTTGTGGGCTAATTGCTTTCTACACATAATAGTCCAACATCAAATATTTGACTTTTTCTGCTCTTTCCTGTCAAGATCATGCCTCTATGGCAGCCCCCGCCCCCCACCCCAGTTAAACTCTGAATCGCGCAGAAAGAAAATGCAAAAATGTTCCTCACTAAGATAATTATCATAAAAATCTTTTATCCAGGCCCTAGCTAAGTGGAGCGGCCCCTTATCACTGCAGGAATTTGGAGCAGGCTCTGGGGCTCTTTTGAGCCTCCGGTCTGGTCGATTAGCATGTAGATGCCACATAATTGTGAACCCCTCCGCTCTGAGGCCATTAAGCACGGATTTATTTTTCTGTTACATTCCTGTTCTGCCGTGAGAGTTGCTGATAGAACTTGAGACAGACAAGCGAGGCGCAGATGTGACAAGCAAGATGTCAGACTGCCACGGCGTGGCTCGACTTGGTAGTAGGGAGAAGGTAGCGGGGGGAGCCCCGGCTCCTGCCCCCAACCCGATTCGGGTGCACACAGGTTCACTTCCAATTATTTGTTTTTGTGCTTTGCTGGGGACTGCCATCCGGCATTGAGGAAGACCCAGAGAGATGGGTTCACCCGCCCGCTGGGACACGGGTGGCAGGGCACAGAGCCTCTGCCCCTGCAGTCCTGGGGCCGGAAACCCTTCTTCAGAGCTGCAGCTTTGTAAAGAAATGCAGCACCGACTCCCCCCACCCCCCACGTGATCCAGACCAGAGGGAAGCCACTTTCAGATCCATTCGGTCTGGCGACTTGTTATTTTGTTTTTACACGCACAATGGAGGGGGGAAAGAGTTCTCTTTCGTGAGAACTTCTCCCTCTTGGGAGAAAATAAAAGAAAATCATTTCCATTCAAATATGCTTTTCTTTTTAGGAAGGTTCATAATAATGTGCTTTCCCCCTCTCCCAAGAAGGTCAAGAGGACGCAATGTATTCTGTACAGAGCACGAAAGGCAGAGAGATAATAAGCTGGGGTGTAATACGATGTCAGAACAGAACACACTCTCTTAGTATTTCTTTAAAACAGAAATTTCCTGTGCTGGGAAATGAAAATGCCTTGGGCTGTGCCCGCTTTGCCCCCACCCCCACCTGTGGGCCCAGGAGTGTGTTCAGGGCCAGCCTCACCTGCCTGGGAGGCACCTGGGAGGCTTGTCCACACCACTCCGCATGGTCAGCGAGGCTCAGACGTGTCCTGTCCTTTGATGGGGGCAAGCTTGTCTGTGGAATGATGGGGCCAGAGGCGGAGGCCAGATTTGTCACCATGGTCGGTTCCACCAGCTTCTCAACACCCTCGCATGCCTGGAGTGAGAGCTAGATGGATTCACGTTTGAAATCCAACAATTTTCATTTTAAATCTAAATTCTAAATGAGCACTGGGAAAATGAGTTGGTGAGCTGGCACTTCTTCTTGCCTTTGTTTGCAAATTTCAGCTTCCCTGATTGTTCTTTGCTGGGTCCAGAAAGAGTGCAATGAGAACTGGGATCTCTGATTTAACCACAGGGCTGGTGGGAGGCCTGGTCTCAGCCTCCTCCCAGCCCAGGAAGTTGGCATAAACCCACAAGTGGCCTAAGGGGTCTGCGGTGGGTGGGCTCAGTCCTGAGACATGTTCTCAGCACTGCCACATGGGACTCGCTCCCTGGGGAGAATCTGAATTTCCAAAGACAAGGAGGCCTGCAGGCTGCAGCAGGGCTGCCTGGCCAACCTCTCCGGGAGACTGAGCTCTGCCTGCCCTTCGTGGTGGGGACTCCCATCTCACTGTTCCTTATGCAAACTCTTCAGTTTCTCCCAGCCTCGGTTTACCCATTCTCAGGCTGCATGCACACACCATTGCGCCTCCCTGGGGGCCCCTGGGTTGACACGAGACTTGCACGTACAGATCCCACTGAGCTCCCAGGACAGGGCCTGCCACAGGGCACTCCCAATAGCAGGTGCAAGCGTCATTGCGCCCACATTGTCACGGTAGACTCTTGTCCTGAAAAGCGTTTGCACCTCACCTTGTATTTCAAGAGCAGTGTTTGGCCCACCTCCTCCCCTGCCATGTGTCAAGTCTGAGATTTCTCCCCAGAAGACTTGGTTCTCTCCGCAGGCATCCAGGAAGCTCCTCCTAGCGGCCTTCCCTGGAAATGTCTGGGATAGGGGTTGTTGGAGGCCAGGGCCGAGGTGCAGAGTCCACAGGCTCTGGGAATCCTGCAGCTTTTCTCCCTTTGGGATCTTGTCTTCCCTTTCCTGAGGCTCAGGTTGGGGAGCAGGGTGAGGGCATCCAGGCTCAGGCTGGTAATTAGAGGTGTGGGGGGGCTTCTTCACCAGCAATGGTGCCTGCCCCGTTGGCCCCAAACACAGGGGCCTTAGGCCTCCTCTGCACCTGGCACCCTGCCAGACACATACGGCTGTCCAAAGACAAGGCCGAAAGTCACATCTCACAAACCCGTGCCTGGGTATCCAAGTGGTGTCATCCCGTGTGTCTGGCCACAGTGTCTCAGAGCCAGGGTCCCATGGGGGTCTCCACCTTGGGCATCTGTGACTCAAGCTGGGGGCCTCTGAAGACCCACCACTAGGCATGTGACCTAGGCCAGTACTGAGAAGAGCTCTTAGGCTCAGGGCAGCTGCCCCTGGACTGCCCTGACTCTGAAATATCCCATAGCTATGGTGGTCTCTCTGACATGTGAAGGGGGCAGCAGGTGGAACCCCCTTTCCGTCTGCCCCCCGCCCCCTACCTCCTAGCCTCTATACCCCAAAAGGCATTCAGCCCTTTGCAGCCAATGTTCAGGCCAAGCTAATCAAGGCTCAGCTTTGTGCTGGGCACCGGGCCAGTCCCAGTACATGTGCACACCCAGACACACTCCCACTGTGCACAAAGGCCTGGGAACACACACACACACAAGCACTCACAGACACAATCCCATAGCATGTGCACAGTCACACACAAACATTCATACATTTTCACACATGCACAACTGCATACGCACTGGCACTAATAAACACACGCACACAGCGTGTGCATCACACACAGGCTCTCACAAGCACAAATGTACACACGCGTACATAAACATGCACCTGCTTGCACACAGAGACACACCCACAGTCACTGTGCAAAACACACACAAATGTGAACATGCAAATGTGCATATAACCAATCATACAGACCACACGTGTCAGGTATGAAAATATGTGGATGCACACAGATATTTACACATGTGGGCTCATGCATTCATACGAGCGCATTGCACACTCACGAATGCAGTTGCGAGATGCACAGACGAAGGTGTATATGCTGGAACATTCACACTCACGCACGTACGTTTACCTGTGCACGCACAGCTGCACACACATGTGCAAAGTGGCACAGGCATTTACGCACTGGTGCACGTGCCCACAGGCCCCCACGGGTGCCCACTCAGGCCCACACGTGCCCACAGGCACACAATACATGTTCACCTCATTGGGGCAAGAGCTTAGTACAGCTGCTATCTTTCCAGACCGGGGTGGGACAGAGGGTCTGGGGTCCCCACCCTAGCTGGGAAGCTGCTGTCAGTGACGGCAGAGCCCCCCCAGACGGCAGCTCCAGGCTGACTGCTGGCTTGGCACCGTGGTCAGGATGCTGCCTCGTAAACTTCATAATAGCTGCCCTCTTTTAATTTGTTTGACCTTGATGACAATAATTTATTGTGCACATTGGAGCTCTGCCGTCTTTCTTCTCCTAATTCATAAACAAAGCACTTAGCCCGGCTTCCTTCTACACTCCCAAGCGTGGGGCCGCCTCTGGCCCACCGTGGCCGGCCGAAACAAAGGCAGGGCCTGGTGTCCTAGCTCAGTGTCCCCAAGAGGCACAAATCAGGGTCCCTGGGCTGCTCGGGGCGAGGCTGGAAGGGAGCAGAGAGGGAACAGCGGGCACAGGGGGCAGCCCTGCGCCTCCACTCGCCCACCGCCTCCTCGTCCTCTCTCTTGCAGAGGAGCCTACGTTCCGCTGTGACGAGTGTGATGAGCTCTTTCAGTCCAAGCTGGACCTGCGGCGCCACAAGAAGTATGCATGCGGCTCGGTGGGTGCCGCGCTCTACGAGGGCCTGGCGGAGGAGCTGAAGCCTGGGGGCCTGGGCAGCAGGGCTGGTGGCCTGTCCCACGAGTGCAAAGACTGCGAACGGATGTTCCCCAACAAGTACAGGTGCCACCCGCCCCGCCGGGTCCCCGGCCCCATCACCGTCAGGGCTCCAGAGACAGGTGGAGGTGCACCTGGGCATGTGCTGGGCGCACCCAGCAGTGCCCTCTGGCTGAGATGCTGCTAGCCCCCCTGGTCCTGCAGAGTCAGGACTGCATTGCAGAGACAAGCAGGAAGCAGGGAAGGCTCAGGCCCCAAGCGTGCAGCCGTCATCCCAGGGCTGCTTCTAGAATAAGGTCCCAGACCAGGATGGGGTTGGAAGTGCCCAGCCCTGAGGGGTTCCTGGATGCCCCACTTTCTGGACACACAGCCCTTCTCAAATAGTGGGCAAGGGCAGGAAGGGGTCACCCAGGAGGGACGTCGTACACGGGAGCAGCCCACATGGGCCATCCCTTCCCCGAGGCCAGACAGGAATGTGAACCCGGGCCTTGTGGGGCTTGGGGACCTGTGGGGCTCCCTGGGAAAGATGGGCTCCTGGGCTCTAGTGGGTAGAGCCAGGGCTCCCAAGCCATGGAAACTTTTCCAGCATAGATCCCTCCCCCCACCTTTGAGAATTCTTCCAGGACAGCCTTGCAAAATCAGAGAAAAACCCCATCAGGCCCCTAACGGGCTGTGTGACTGCTGAGGGCTTAGGCTGTCCCTTCCCGGCCCCCTGGGGACAGCAAACCCTCCACCCCACACAGATGACTGAGAAAATAAGTGTTCGGGCAAATCCCGACAGAGGCCCTTCGCGGTAAGCACCGCTCAAGAGGGTCCGTGTTTTCTCTACATAAACACATAAATCACAATTAACAACAGGGAAAAAGATACAATCTCCTGATGCTTGAGAACCAGGCGTTTCTGATCTAAATGGATGGCTGGGCCCGTAATTAACGGGCCGTGATGTATTACTGCTTTGCTCATGGAGATTAACGGTCATCCTCAGGACGGGAGGAGAAGCGGGGTGTCCCCCGAGAGGAGGGGGTTAGAAGCCGCTCGCTCATCCGAGTGGAGCGGCCCCAAACAGCTGTGCCCCACACTTTCCCGCATCTCATTTGGGGATCCCCTGGTGAACCCCGGCTGCCCGCCCGCCCCTCCCTGTGCCTGCCTTCCCAGGGCTCGCCTCCACTCTGGGGTTTGTGACAGCATTGAAGTCTCTGCACCCCATTTTTCTTGGGCCCAAGCTTAGCCTCAGGTCAGCAGCAAGCTGAGGGACAGGCGGGGGCTGTGGGCTGCGGGATCCATCCTTGTCCTGTTAGATGCCCCAGAGTTAGGTCATTTTAGCAGGAAGGAAAGACTTCTTCATGTGACACGGGAAGGCCATCTCTGCCCCTCATACTCAATCTGGCCGGTCAGGGAAGAGGGATCCAGAAGAGGTGCGCACACGCCCTGACCCTCCTGCCGTGTGGTGGGGGCTCCAAGGGTCTGCTGGGATCTAGCGGCACGTGGCAGATGGGGCCCCAGGTGACCATCCTCTGTGTGCACGGGGCAGATGGGGCCCCAGGTGACCATCCCCTGTGTGCACAGCTTGGAGCAGCACATGATTGTCCACACGGAGGAGCGAGAATACAAGTGTGACCAGTGTCCCAAGGCCTTCAACTGGAAGTCCAACCTCATCCGCCACCAGATGTCCCATGACAGCGGCAAGCGCTTTGAGTGTGAAAACTGTGTCAAGGTAACGTGCAAGGGCACACTGCCACTCCACCCACGCCCTCCCCGAGCAGGGCCACAGACGGGCAGGGCTAACCCTCCCCACAACCCGCTGCTCTGCCCACACCCTCCCTAGGAGCCCCAGACCCGCCTGGACACAGCAGGAAGGCCACAGACAGATGTAGGACCCTGTCCTCCCCATACCCCTGCTATGAGAGTCACATGAATTACAGCAGAACGGGGTCCATGTCCTGAGGTAACTCGTGAAGGAAAGCAAGTCCCAAAGAAGACTGTCAGGCTCAGTGCCTGTAGCACACTGGTTACGGAGCCAGCCACATACAGGCTGGTGGGGTCGAACCCGGCCCGGGCCAGCTAAACAACAATGACAACAGCAACAAGAAATAGCCAGGTGTTGTGATGGGTGTCTGTAGTCCCAGCTACTTGGGAGGCTGAGGCAAGAGATTCACTTAAGCCCGAGAGTTTGCTGTGAGCTGTAATGCCACAGCACTCTACCAAGGGTGACATAGTGAGACTCTGTCTCAAAATAAAAAAAAAAAAAAACCAGAGAAGACTGTCACACAGCTCAGGGGGATTGGGGCCAAGGCCAGAGCCCAGGTCCTCTCCAGGGAAGGGGGAAGACTACAGCGTGAGCCCACCACCCAGCCCTTGCAGGCCATTGCCCGTCAGCCTAAAGATGTTCTCTGCATCCCTGAGGTACACACCCTCGTGGCCGTTTTCTGAGGCCTTGTTGAGGAGACCAGGGCTGAGGGAGCCTAGGTGTCACCTAAGGACAGTGGCAGGTCATTGCCGCCACAGACTCATCCTCTCCAGCCAGCACAGAGGACAGAGTGTCCAGGGAGATAGGCAGGGCCCTCCAGTCCAGTGCCCACCGCAGGCTGACTGGGGTGTCCAGGCAGGGCTCAAGCCAGCTGCGTGTGCCCTCCCTGCTAGGTGTTCACGGACCCCAGCAACCTACAGCGGCACATCCGTTCCCAGCACGTGGGAGCCCGGGCCCACGCCTGCCCGGACTGCGGGAAGACCTTTGCCACATCCTCCGGCCTCAAGCAGCACAAGCATATCCACAGCACGGTCAAGCCCTTCATATGTGAGTCGTCCCCCACCCTAGCCCCACAACTCTTCCTGGTACCCCTGAATGCTGGGACCTGTCCCTCTGCCCTTGGTGCCCATGTGCCACCCTCCACTGCTCTGTCCCTGCTCTTCCCTCCATCCGGGGCCCCACCGAGGAGCTGGAGGAGCAAAAGCCCTGACAAAGGCCCTTCCACCTTCTTCACTGTGGGCGCAGGGAAGAGCCCTGGCTGGTCATGTACAGTCCGGGCTGGTCACTGGATACCCCCAGAGTGGGGCTGCTCACACACACACGTTTATGCATGCACATATGTGCACATGTGTGTACACTCACAGCTGCACACACAGGACACACATACAGTGCACAGGGACACGCGTACACACACGTGTGCACAGCACACGCACACCCAGCCCCCTCTGCAGCGGTGCAGCGTGTCCCTGTAATTTCATATGCGTTTGTCTGCCTCCCGCTGACGTTCCAGGCGAGGTCTGCCACAAGTCCTACACGCAGTTCTCCAACCTGTGCCGGCACAAGCGGATGCACGCCGACTGCCGCACGCAGATCAAGTGCAAGGACTGCGGGCAGATGTTCAGCACCACCTCCTCGCTCAACAAGCACCGGCGTTTCTGCGAGGGCAAGAGCCAATACGCACCGGGCAGCATCTTCACGCCGGGCCTGCCTTTGACCCCTGGCTCTGTGCTGGACAAGGCCAAGCCCTCCCCTAGCCTCAACCACTCCGGCCTGGGCTTTGGAGACTACTTCCCCTCCCGGCCACACCCGGGCAGCCTGCCCTTCTCCACGGCACCTCCAGCCTTCCCCGCACTCACACCCGGCTTCCCAGGCATCTTCCCTCCATCCTTATACCCCCGGCCACCTCTGCTACCTCCCACGCCGCTGCTCAAGAGCCCCCTGAACCACACCCAGGACGCCAAGCTCCCCAGCCCCCTGGGTAACCCAGCACTGCCCCTCGTCTCTGCGGTCAGCAACAGCAGCCAGGGTGCCACAGTGGCCACCAGGCCAGGAGAGGAGTTTGACAGCCGCCTAGAGGACCCATGTCCGGGGAAGCTCAAGACACGGGGCAGCGACGTGTCGGACGGCAGCGACTTCGAGGACGTCAACACCACGACAGGGACCGACCTCGACACGACCACAGGGACAGGCTCGGACCTGGACAGTGACGTGGACAGCAACCCTGACAAGGCCAAGGGCGAGAGCAAACCAGCTGAGGGCAAGCCCGAGTTTGGGGGTGGCTCGGCGCCCCCGGGCCCCCCGAACAGCATGGCTGAGGTGCCCGTCTTCTACTCCCAACACTCCTTCTTCCTGCCGCCGGACGAGCAGCTGCTGACCTCGTCGGGTGCCGCCGGAGACTCCATCAAGGCCATTGCGTCCATCGCCGAGAAGTACTTTGGGCCAGGCTTCATGGGCATGCAGGAGAAGAAGCTGGGCCCGCTGCCCTACCACTCTGTGTTCCCCTTCCAGCTGCTGCCCAACTTCCCCCACGCCCTCTACCCCTTTACGGACCGAGCCCTCGCCCACAACCTGCTGGTCAAGGCTGAGCCACAGTCGCCCCGTGACGCCCTCAAGGTGGGCGGCCCCAGCGCCGAGTGCCCCTTCGATCTCACCACCAAACCAAAGGAGGCGAAGCCCATCCTACCTGCGCCCAAGGGTCCCCCGGCCCCTATTCCTGGTGAGGAGCAGCCGCTGGACCTGAGCATTGGCAGCCGGGTGCGTGCCAGCCAGAACGGGGGCGGGCGGGAGCCCCGGAAGAACCACATCTATGGGGAGCGGAAGCTGGGGCCTGGCGAGGGGCTGCCCAAGGTGTGCCCGGCGCACGTGCCCCAGCAGCCCTCACTGCACTACGCCAAGCCCTCGCCATTCTTCATGGACCCCATCTACAGGTATTAACATGCCCCGCCCTCACCCACTGTCCCCCAGGGGCCACGGCCACCACAGGAGCTGGGCAGGCTCAGCACCAAGGTGTCTGTCTCAAGGGCCCTTGAGGCTGCCCCTCCATCTTTGCAGGCCTCAGAGAGGCACCTTTGTTCTTGTGGGGGGGTCCCCTGGATGGGACATCTGGCTTGGCTGTGCCTGTAGTGGGCACCTCACAAATGTGACCAGGACAGGTTCTCCCAGGCATGTGTGGCTCCTTTGGACAGATGGGAAAGTGGATGTCCAGCTGCCTGGACCTCTGTCCTCTCTGAGCCCAGACGACCCCCACCCACCAAGCCCCCAGCATTAGGGGGACACCAGGCAGCTGGCCCTAAACAGAGGCCTGTGCTCGTGGGTGGGCTTGGCCTTGGCATCTGATGTGGGCCCACAAGATAAGGTGCAGGTACACACGCGTGAGCAGGGCCAGCCACGGGGGGACATGGGGACGGGCCACACCCTGGGCCACAGGTCCTCAGGAAATGAAGATGGGAGGTATCAGGGTGCTGTCAGAGCTGTGGGATGAGCCCAACATCTGAGGGGGGTGATTAGACACCCACAGCAGGAACCTTCTTGTCAGGCCCCTGGAATTGGAGCCAGTACCCAAGAAGGTCTATTGAACTTTCTCCCGAATCTGCCTCTTCTCTGCTACGCCCTCCTCCTTGCCCTCCTCCTGGCCTGGTCTGAGGCCTTTGTCCAGAAGCTGTGGGGAGTCCATGGTCAGGCTGGGAAGGGTCCTGTACCCCAGTTCCTACAAGAGCCCATCTGAGGCAGATGTCTCTCCAGCTCTCCTTGCTGGAGAAGCTGCCCAGACCTGGACCCACCTCTGAGACTAGCTCAGAGGAGGCTCCCCCTGAGGACTCACCAGCAAGGTGCCAGAGGATCCCCCACACCCACCACAGTGACACCACCACAGCATCTTGGCATAAAGTGTATCCCCTAGGGGTCAGCTGGGGTCTGCTGACCAGTCACTCAGGGCACCAGGCTGGTGGGATCACCACAAGACACAGGGTCAGGAAAAGGCAGAAGAGATCAAGCCCACATGGCTGAGTCTGACCTTGCTTTGCCAGGGGAAGAGGTGTCCAACTCCCCCTCCCCTCAGGAGACTCTGAGCCACCCACTGCCTGAGCTGGACTATCACATCTAAGAGCTCTCATCACACTGAGCAAAGCACTTCTCCCTGCACTAGATCCCCTGGGCCCTAGACCATCCCCTCAAAAGGCCAATTCCACAGTCTAACTTTGAACAGGGCCTCCGCCGTCAGGCTCTGCAGAGCTATAGATGCCCATGGCCCCCCTGCAGGCTTCTCCAGAGCCCTGTGTTTTGATGTTGGTTCTGCCCCTTTCGGAAGGTCCTCTGCCTGGGACTGTGCAGCCCCTGCCTCCTGCCACCTGCTGTCTCTGGGGCCTTCCCTTCTTGGACCAGGGTCAGGGTCTTGTGGGGTTGTCTGCAACCCTCGGTCCCTGGTAGGGGGCTCCTGCCCCGGTTTGGCCCTCAACGTGTGCACCTCAGGGCTGTCCTTTCTTCCTGTGGCCCAGCCCCTCCTGTGGTCATCTCACCCACTGCATTTCTGTCCTAGTGTCCTAGAAGGCAGAGAAGCAAAGGTCACAGAGTTATAGGTAGAAGTGAGGCCGGACGGGAGCTCAGCAAGGCCCCAGAGATAAAGTGAAACCTGCTGTCTGGGGCATAGGAGAGGCAGCGTGTCTCGGGAAGGTGGCAGTGCTAGCAAGTGCGCTGACACCAGAGACAACATCACAGACCTGAGCCCCTGGCCGGGGCAGTGGAGAGAAGCCCTCAGGTTAAAGCAGGGACGTGTGGACGCCCCCCTACAGCCTGTTTTCCATGTGAGATTTGTAATTAAGTCAACAGTTGTCGTTGACATTTGGGGAAGATTCTGGACAGATAATCTTCAGCATCCATCAGGGTTTATTTAGGTGGAACCCCGCCTGTGGATGTGGGGAGGCCCTGATCACTTCCCAGGACAGTACCTACTGGTCACTCATGTTTATCAGCACAGATTGACGGAGCCCCGTGTAGGAGTGAGAGGGGCAGGGAGGTCGTAATGTATGCATCAGGCCCCCCACATGACCCACATTCTGTGTAGGCAAGTCCAGGGACCCCCTCAGAAGGTAACCCCTCCCATGCATTCCTAGCCAGCTGGCTGATGGCAGGCGGCTGGTGCACAAGGGACCATCAGAGAAGATCCAGGTTTCAGCACTCACGATACACAAAGGCATTAGCAGCTGGGGGGGTCCAAGGGGACTGGGTGGACACTGAAGGCAGGGGGGATTACAACAGTGTTCAGGGTCAGGAGTGGCCAGGTGGGTCTGTGTTGTGAGTCAAGGGGTCAGGCCCCCAACGTCCCCAAGGCTGACAAAGGAGTCAGTGACAGAATTGGCAGGGCAGCCCTGGCCAGGCCCCTTGTGTAGCCTCATGACCAACGGGGGCACAGCAGGTTCCTGGCAGGGTGGGCGGCTCGGCAGGGTACGTAACCCTCTGTGTTGCTGTCCAGCAGGGTAGAGAAGCGGAAGGTGACGGACCCCGTGGGAGTCCTGAAGGAGAAGTACCTGCGGCCGTCCCCACTGCTGTTCCACCCCCAGGTAAAACGGCAGTGGCTGGACGGACTCCCCTGGACCTCCACACTGCCCGAGGGTGCCAGGGTGGGGGGTGGGGGGCAGCCACCACACCAAGGCAGACCTTGTCCACCAAGGGCCTCATCCCTCAAGGGTGGAGGAGGCTTCTGTCTCTGTGGCCTCTGACTGACAAGTGGCCCTTTACCCAGGGCTTGGGGCACCAGTGGAGTGGTGGGCAGAGCTTGGACAGAGACTAAGAATTCTGAATGTGAGGGCAGCAGGTGGGCTGGCATTTCGGGGGGGGGGGCATAAGACCTACCTGTGTTTAAACAAAAAGACCAAAGACAGGAGGGGCCTGAGTGTTTGGGGGACATGGAGCCAGCCCCAAGGCTGGCAATGGGCAGGAGGGGGCCCAGAGGGTGACTACACTGTCCACAGGGAGCAAAGCAGGGTTCAGGGAAAGAGACAGGCCTGGAGACCCCCAAAGTCTGCACAGGAAGGCTCAGCCTCAGCGAGGCTCCTTAGGGAAGGGCAGTAGGACTACTGTCTGCACCCCACCTGGAGGGTCCCCTGCACTTGGGACCAGCCCTCACCAACTGCAGAGGGGCCATTGTTCTTGGTGCCTTTCCCGCCAGGGGCAGCCCCCCCCCAGTTTGTGAAATCTGTCCAGGGCTGAGTTCACAGCTAAACTTAGCGCCTCCCATTGTTTGCTGGGGCTGTGGAGCTGGGCTAATAACTTCCCGTGATTTTCCTCGGAGGGGCTGGAAAGAGCCACCAGGCAGCCAGGCGCATCCTGTGTTTGTGTTTGTGGGGGCTCAGAGGCGGGGAGTCAGCAGGCAGAAGAGGCCCACCCAGGCCTGAGGAAGGGAGGCCTGGCAGGGGTCCGCTGACCATTATGCCTCCTGCCCATTGCTCCCCACTGCCTCGTGGCCTCAGGGAGAGAAGCAAGGTAGGAGAGAGGCGAACAGTGCACCACCAAGTTAAAGGGCCTGAGTCGGGCAGAAAGCACCTCATAGCTCACAGCCTCTATAAAGCACAAGAGGCCACTACCTTAGCCCGTGCCAGCAGCACCACTCCCAGACCCTTCTGCTTCTGGGGCCTGACTTGCAGCCCTTGGGGTACAGAGTGAGGTGGTTCTGCCTCTTGACAGTTCTGGGGTCCTGCAGAGACTCAGATGGAGGCAAGTGTCCCAAGGCTTCACCTGTGACCCACTGTGCCCAGGGCCTTGGTATCACCCTGGGGACCCATCATCCGGGCATAGAGGGGCTGGGGAGGGCCTGGGAGTGGCTCAGGGAGCAAGGCAGTTTCCACCTGTCACCGAAGACAGGCTGGAGCATCACACCCCCCAAGGAGGGTGCAGGTATGTGCCTGCCCCATAGCACTACAGCCTAGCCGAGGGCCCAGAAGGGAGGCCTCAGCCATTGTGGACGCACACTATTTTCTTCTCCTCATTAACTTCTTTCTGGGTGTTTTTATTGTAACCAGTCAGTTCTTCCCCAAATAGCAAAATGTTTCTACCGCTAAAGCGTATGACCTCCACGCAGCATTTATAGAAAATCTGCTGAGTAAGTGCCTGGTGGGCAAGACCCCCCTGCCCCCTGCAAATGTGAGTGCCCAGTGCTGGCACTCAGACAAGGGGCTGAGTGTCTGGGACCTACTGGGGGGCCCTCAGGAGCTGTCACTGAGCGTTGCCCAATGACAGTGAGACTTGAATGAAGGGCCCTAGATGAGGTGGGCCCCTTTTAACCCACCCACGCCCACTCTTGAGATGTCAGCTGGCAGAGTTCCTCATCCCTGGCCAGTTCCTTACAGAGACCATAGCACCTTGAGGACCACATGCTCTTCCTTGATGCCCCCTTATCTGTGGTTTCCCAGAAGAATGTTTGTTGAGCAGTGATGTATGGAGGGCCTGCTGTGTGTGGCCATGGCCCTGAGGGTGCAGGTCCACCATGTAGAGGTTTGGTGATGAGAGCTGAGGCTCAGGGTTTGCTCCTAGGTCCCTTTGGCTAACCCTTTGGGCATAATTAGAACTCTTCCCTTCATCCACACCCATCCTCCCCTAGGACCTGGCTACAGCAGGTGCTCACAAGGCAGCTTGCCTCCATCCAGAGACTGCTCCTGATCGGCAGGGGGAGGGGAGCTGGGAGAGGCACTGCAGACGCCCAGAGACTCCCTTGGCCCCTCCCCCCTCCTGTCACCAAGACCCAGGGCACAGGCTGGGACTCAGATCAGCAGTGTCCACTGGGTGGAAATGACCAGTCTGTGCCTCCCTTCACCCCTTGGACAAATCTTTGCCATCTCCAGGGAGCAGAGAAGCAGCTTCCTTTGTCCATATCAATGTCTCCTCTGTCGTTGGACACTTGGCGTTATTATTTTGAATATGCTTTCCATATTAGTTTGAATATTTTGTTCACAAGATCTAGTCATAAAGAAGCTATTGAGGGCAGTGCCTGTGGCTCAGTGAATAGGGCACTGGCCCCATATACTGAGGGTGGCAGGTTTGAACCTGGCCCCAGCCAACTGCAACAACAACAAAAAATAGCCAGGCACTGTGGCGGGCACCTGTAGTCCCAGCTACACAGGAGGCTGAGGCGAGAGAATCACTGAAGCCCAAGAGCTGGAGGTTGCTGTGAGCTGTGACGGCACAGCACTCTACCGAGGGTGACAAAACAAGACTGTCTCTAAAAAAAAAAAAAAAAGCTGAGTCTGTCTTTAGTGCTTTTCCTGCAATTTGTCAAGCTACCATGTGGTGGCAGTGGTTCCTCAAGCCTGTGATGTCATGATGTATCTTTTGAACTGAGAATCAGGTCACTGTCTTCATTTTTCAAGATGGAAAAACAAAACAAAACCAAAAAAAAAACCTAAATGTAATTCTGTATTTAACCCAAACTAGTCAATTAGGAGTACTGGCTGGGTGTCCAGCCAGATGGGCATTGCCGGCCCAATCAAAATAAGGGGTTGGGTGGTCAGCATCAGTGGTCTGCGGTGCCCAGGTCCCACCCACACCAGGCAGCAGGGCTGGTTGTTGAAGGTGAGCTCCAGCTTCCAGGCTAGACCATAGCCAGGGGGTCCAGGGACAGATAGGAGCTGGGCTGGCCATAGAAGGGGAAATAATCCAGCCCAGTGCCAAGAAGACACTGGGGACCCTGCTTCTGGTGGCCACTGCACACCCACTGGCACACTCAGTCTGAAAGAATACCAGGTGCCCGTGAGGGTGGATGACGGGGGACAGCTTAGCCCAGTCCTTAACCACGCCCGTCTCTTGCCCCAACAGATGTCAGCCATCGAAACCATGACAGAGAAGCTGGAGAGCTTCGCAGCTATGAAGGCCGACACGGGCAGCTCCCTGCAGCCTCTCCCCCACCACCCCTTCAACTTCCGGTCTCCACCCCCCACGCTCTCAGATCCCATCCTCCGGAAGGGCAAGGAGCGGTACACCTGCAGGTGCGGCCCTTAGGGGCTGGCAGGGGCTCTGGTGCCACGTGGTGGAACTTGTGCATCCAGGAAAAGTCAGGGCTGGGGCCACACTGGAGCACAGCTACCACCACTGGTCCTTCAGTGGCTTGAGGCTGCCCTCCCCAAATAAGTGATGTGGCATGGGCCTCCCCTGCCTCCAGACTGTGCTCATGTGGGCTCAAGAAAAGGCGACTTGGCCAGGCTCATCTGAATTCAGGATTAAGGCAGAGATGTGCCGGCCAGTATTTAACCTCAGCCCAGGAGGGGACAGGACAGTTTTTACAGATTTCCACAGCGCTGGAGAGACACACTCTGGCTACCTCGCCAGCTGGTGTGGGCCTGTCTGAGCCTTCCAAGCCGGTCCTGCCCACTGTGGGGGTGGGGGCTGGTGGGTCTGCTGCTCTGGCCCCCGCAGCTTCTCTATGAAACATGGGGGCCTCTGGAGCTAGAGAGGAGATTGGAAACCGGGTGCTGGGCAGGACAACCCGTGTGCCAGGTAGGAACCACTGACGTGAGAGGGGATAGCTAGCCACATACCCTAACAACTATGTCACTTCCCCCTCCCTCTGCTCCAGGTACTGTGGGAAGATCTTCCCCAGGTCAGCAAACCTCACGAGACACCTGAGAACACACACCGGGGAGCAGCCATACAGGTAGGCAACTCGGTGCGGGTGGAGGAGCCAGGATGCCCGTGCTGGAGCTCTGCTTACTACCTGCTGGCACACACACCACCCTCCTGGAGTTCAAGGCCACTGCACCTACAGTGGGCAGGGCCTAGGCTGGTGCTAAGCCCTTGGGCCTGGTCAGTCTATGGACCCTCCCTCCCGGGATATTGTAAGGATGAGGCAGAGGGGCCCAGAGTCAGGGGTTGACCCAAACCAGGGCCCTGGGGATCCATATGTGGGAAGGGTCAGCCTTACCACACCCAGCCCAATCCTGAGTGTATCACGGTGGACTATTCTGCCCCCAATCCCAGGTAGCCAACCAGGGAGTGGGCAGAAGGAAGTGGGATACTCCTTGCAAACTTGGACTTGGGTGCCCTGGATTCTTTCCAGCATGTGCTCCCGAGATCACCTTAGCCTACTGTTCTGGCCCAGGTCTGTTCTGTTTGTCTCCAGAGCCAGAGACAGGCTGAGGGTGGTGCCCTGACTTGCAGGGGCCCTGCCCAGCCCTCTCAGCCAGAGACTCCCAGGGAGGGACCTGGGAGTTGGCATTTTAAATGAGAGCCCCAGGCGATTATAGCCGTGAGAAGAATGAGGAGATGCTAGTTTCTGTGCCAAGACCAGTTTAGTAACACTCGTGGGGTGTGTCTGGTTAACGGAAGCCACCAGGAATAAAGAGTTTAGCATGGTTTTCAGTTGACAGCCAAACAGGGCTTCGGGTCACCAGGAAGTGACCACACAATAACACAGACTCCTCTGGTGTGTCCATCCTGGGGAGGGCAGCCACAGGGGCACCTGCGTAGGCTGCGGCCCCAAGCACCACCCTGAGACGGAGCATCTCTGCCCACGGGCCAAGTCCGCCTGGCAGGTAGATAGCACCCCCCATGCACAGGCCTCCCCAACACATGGCCACAGTTGCCCACTCTCCAAAAAATAGTAAGTTACAACTTAACAAAGGCTAGCAACAGAAAGATTTATGTGGTCTGGTCCCCTCCCAGAAAACGAGACGTGTGTTTTCTCTGTAATGAGAGCCGACTTCTGGACAGTGTTGCGTGCTAAGAGCCCCCGGAGGCTTGGGCTGTGTTTATAGAGGAATTTAATTATCATTGATTTCTTTTGCTGTCTCCAATCTGTGAGTTTCGACTTTGGTAACAATAATTGCTTTGCAAGTTTGTGTTGCAAATCCTGACTTGACCTGACTCAAGGCAGGCTGAGCAGAGGGTTTGGGACACGTGGCTACCCCTTCCATCCCGCCAGTGCTCTCTGGGTTGGTTTTATCTCTTGGTAGAAGCATTTTACTTTGGACGGCTCTGGCCGTCCCCTGCGGTGTGGCAAATACATTTCCTAGGGGAGGACAAACCTCCCACCTGGCCAGGCCCAGCCTGCCAGCCGGCATTGACACTCAGCATCTCCTGGCCCAGAGGTCTTAGAGAAAGCATCCAGGCCATGTGGGGTTTGGGTTGGAGGGTTATAAAATTTGCACAGGAAACAAGGGGGCTGCTTCCCAGCATCCATCCTGCTGCCAGCTCAGAGGTCTCTCCAGATGCTGGCTGGGAGAGCCCCCGGGGGTGGGGCTGGTGATTCCCCCCGAGGATGCACCCTGTCTGCAGGGGCGTCTCCTGAATCTCCTCCCAGCCTGCCAGCCTGCCTCTGTGTGAAGTGAGGTACGGCTGTGTTTCCCTTGGAACCACAGGGGTTGGTTCCTGTCCTCTTTCTTTTTTACTTTTACTTTCTTTCTTTTTCTCCCTGCACCCACGATGGCTGGCAGTGGCCCCACTATATCCCAGGGAGGACTCTGCTGCCCAAGGGCCCAGTGCTCACGTGCCCAGAGCTCTGGGGCCCAGGGCCAGCCGCCTCATCCTCCCTGGTCCCAGGCAGTAGCCACCAGCTTCCTGGGAGCTCAGCAGACACAGTCCAGCAAGGTCCTCTTCCAGCCCCCCATGGACACCACCTGGCCTGTGTTCTCATCCCTTTTGGCACTTTGCGGCATTATTTTGTGCAGTGTGGCCATAAATTTCACTGGCCACTTGTCAGCTTAGTTACGGTGCAAATCCCAGCTGTGTGGAGAACTCTGCTCCCTGGAAGCCCTGGGTTCACTGCTCCCCTAAATTTCAAACGGACGTCTCTGTCTGGACTACTTACTTAGATCAGAAGCAGGAGAGGGCCACATTTAGGACACTGGCCAGACTGAATACACAGCCCCTCCCAGGACTCCCTGGCCCTTTGTCCCCTCTGCACCAACAGGTCCTTCTCTATTCCCAGCTCCACCTTTGGGTTCCTGTCGCTTAGAGGTGGTGCAGGAGTCGTTAGGTGGAGTTTGTCAGAGAAACCAGAAAAGGAATTCCCTGTGTGTGAGCACAGACAGGACAGATCTGCCTGAGGTGGCCAGGGGCTGCCACTCGACCCGGGGGACAGTACCCAGCCCTGCAGCTTGGCCTCGAATTTGGTCTGGAGATGCAAAAGCAAGTCTGTCCTTTCTGAGTGGTCAGCCCAGGATCCTAGCACCATCTACCATCAGGTGTCTGAGAGTTGATGGGGTCTCAGGGTGAGGGAGGTGAGACAATGCACTTCAGATTATGAAACTCTTCCTCTCTGGACTGTCAGGTGGGGACACTCAAGCATCTCCCTCACAGCATCTGAGGGCCTGGGCTCTTTTAGCATTCAGGCTGAGAGAACAGGACATCTGGCACCTCCTGGTGTAGGGTCTGTGGGCCATGGGTCCCAGCTGGACCAAGGAAGGAATCTGCCACTCCCCAGATCCCCAGCTAAGCCCAGGAGAAGCAGGGCCCACAATGAGGCCATAGCCCAGCCCTGGGCTAGAGCACAGGCGGCTGAACAGCCTTCCAGAGGAGCCCACATGGCCTACAGAGTCTGCTGAGACTCAGGCATGCTGTCTGCTCTGGGAGAAGTCAGGGAAGGGCCTGGCCTCAGGTAGATCTTTAGGAACTGAATGAATGACCCCCCAGAATGGCATGTGTGGCTTTCAGGAGCTCAGCCTGGCAGAAGGCCCTTGGAAGGAGGGGCCCCTAGCAGGGCTGGCTCCCTGTCCTCTGGGGACCCGCTATTAAATGCCCTGGATTTCATCAGGTAGCTTGGGGGAACTATAGGGGCTACTAGGCTCTAAGACCCCTAGGACAGTGTTTCATGAGGCTGTCACCCCTTCGTGTGGGGGACTGCTTGGCCCCTGGGCCTAGGGTCACACCCTGGAGGGTGTGGGAACTCATGCATCTTCCCCAGGGAAGCCGTAAGGGACAATGACCTGATGGTTGATCAGTGCCCTGGCAGCCTCTGAAATGGCAAATGCCAGGCTGCCCCTCCAAGTGACATCAGATATCTCCCTGCCCGTGTGACAGGGCCCCTGACTAGCACACTGCCTTAAAGCAGCCCCCCACCTGGGGCCATGTGGATCCCTACAGTGGGGGACCCAAGTCTCTCAAGACAGTGCAAAGCTCTGTGCAGCCTGGAAGGCTCCTTCCCACCTCGCCCCTCTGCAGTGCCTGTAGCCCTCCCACCTTTGGGGTCACCACGTGCTGTTGTGAAGGTCACCTCCAGCACAAAGTCCCCGCACCTGAGCCATCCTCCTTGGCCATCCACATGGCAGACATCCTTGATTGTTCACTGAGACAACTTTCTGGCAGTAAAATGCCTTGTTGGGACACAGCCGTGATGCTGTGGTGTAAAATATTCGCCAGATGCTGGGACGCCTCTAACTTCCCAAGCAGCCCCACCTACCATGGAGGGTACGGCACTGGTGGTGCCCAAAGGGGTCAGTGCAGCCATTTACATTCAGTGTCCTGGCTGAGGAGCCCCCACCACCTTCAGGCAGTTAAGAGCCCCAGCAGCCTCCACCCCTACTCAGCAGAGGGGCAAGCTGAGCCCTGAGTGAAGCAGGGCCTGCCGGGCCCACCACATACAGCCGGGATTTTCCACCGTGGATGTGGCACGCTGATGTGCTGGGAAAATTTAACACAAATTATTTTTGAAAGTTCAAAACATAGAAAGTATATTCTTTTTTATCACTTTTTTTTATCAACATAATTTAATTGTGCTGTGGAAGTTTAACTATAGTTTCAAGTGTGCCAGGAGATAATAAAGGTCGAAAAGCCCTGCCCTGGAGGACCTAGGAAGGAAGCGGCGGGGGCCCCGCCTCCGCCCCTGCGCGCGAGCCGGCCGCGCGGCCTTCCGTGGTGCAAGGACGCCCTCTTGAGGCTGCCCGGGCACGTCCCCAACCTCCAGCTGCAGACACGCTGGGCCCAGGGCCTCCCAGGTCCGGGCACTTCACGCCCAGGGCCTCGGGGCACATTCAGGCGCCCGAAGGATGCCAGGGAGACCAAGCCCCTGCTGCTCTGAGCCCGGCTGACTCTAGGGACGCCTGCCCTGTGACACTTGGCTGGCTCTCGCAGCGATCCCGGGAACACCCCCGTGGGCACCGTTGGGGGCGGGCAGGGCTGGACCCTCCCGCACCGTGCGTCCGCGGCCCCCGGCCTGCGCTGAGCCGCGCCTGCCTTCCAGGTGCAAGTACTGCGACCGCTCCTTCAGCATCTCCTCCAACCTGCAGCGGCACGTGCGCAACATCCACAACAAGGAGAAGCCCTTCAAGTGCCACCTGTGCAGCCGCTGCTTCGGCCAGCAGACCAACCTAGACCGGCACCTCAAGAAGCACGAGCACGAGAGCGTGCCTGGTGCGCGCCGCGGGGCAGGGGCGCGGGCGGGGCCCTGGGGGCGGGGGCTGCACGCCGGCTCCAGGGAAGGCCGACAGGCCCCCTGCAGCCACCTTAGTCAGAGAGAACCTCGCGCTGGCGGCTCTCCCTGAGTGCTCCTGGATGTGCGCTGTCCCCTGACCCCGGGCTAGTGCGCCCCATGGAGGGAGGGATTCCGCTGAAGGACGCGCCCTGACGCCCCGCCCTGTCCGCAGTGAGCCAGCACGCTGGGGTCCTCACCAACCACCTGGGGACCAGCGCCTCCTCCCCCACCTCCGAGTCGGACAACCACGCACTTTTAGACGAGAAGGAGGACTCCTATTTCTCCGAGATCAGAAATTTCATCGCCAACAGCGAGATGAACCAAGCATCCACGCGGACAGACAAAAGGTAAGAAAAGCGAACCCTTGGGGACGTCTGCCCTCAGCACCCCTGCGGGGCCACCGTCAGAGCCCGCACCCATCCACCCCCACAGCACCCGCGGCTCTGGGAAGCTGCGGGAGCGGAGAGGGCGACCTCAGTAGGCACCACTGAGCTGCAGGCACAACAGTTAGTAGCTTCAGTGCAAAGAGCAGGCAGGTGAGCGCTCCCCCAGCAGGTGGGGCTGTGCCCCTGAGACTCCAGGATATTTTGGTTTTACTGGAGGCACTAGTGGTTTCCACGTAAGAATGCTGCACCGTTAAACATACACGTGTACACACACGCACATGTGTGCACACATTCATGCACATGGGCACACATGCAAACTCATTTGTGTACATAAGTACATGCACACATCTGTGTGCACATACATGTACATACATGTGCAAGTGTGTGCAGATACATGTGCACAGAACAGGAAAATAGCATGATTTGGATCAAGGAGTGCTGACTGGTGTTCTGTGCAACCTGGGCTCCCAGGGCCCAGCATGTGTCTGGGGCCCATTCTCTGAAAGACGCTCTGGGAGGAGGTTCTTCTTAGGGAAAAGCTAACACTAGACCAGCTGGCAGAGAACTAGAGGTGCTCCAAATTCCCAGAGGCCTCAGGATGTACCCCCTAGTTCTGTAGAGGGGAAACTGAGGTCCACAGAAGCAGGGGTGTCCTCTTCCAGTCCCATGGTCAGGCCCAGAACCTGGAGCCAGGGCCCAGGCCCTTACCACACTGGCCATGCCTGGGCCGCAGCTCTGGGTCCTGCAGGGTCCTCCAGAGACCTGGGGCCCACCCACTCTTCTAGGGCACAGCTGCATCTTCCTTGTCATCAGTTCTTCAGGGAGGTCTGGGGAAGGGGGCACATGGACTCTGTTTCTGGCTAATCCAAGTCCTCAGTCCATGCCCCTGGGGAGGTGACCTCACCTGGAGGGCCCTTAGCACCTTCATCATCAGAGCCCGGGTGGGACCCCTACCAGCTCCACAGCCCAGAGTGCCCTGGTGTCCCCTTGGAGGTCACTGTGTGAGAGCACCCTGCTCTGAGCAGCAGCACCCTACACGTGCAGAGAGCGCATCACGGCAGGCCTGAGCACACACAAGCTGGACCTTCCCTGAGACCCACAGCTGTGCCCTGAGCAAGGCACGTCCTCACCGTGAAAGATAACCCCTAAACAGTGGTGCCCTCGAGCCCAGTGGGAAGCCAGACAGGAACAAAGCATTTGTCAACAGTATCCTCACTGGGATGGATGCCAATGTCCTGAGCTACCCAGAGAACAGCAAGGGCTGAGCCTCCCAATCAGAGCAAAGAAGAGCAGGCACCATCCTCACCCTCCTCTTTTCCTGGAGCGTTTCAAGCAGGGCCGTCTCCGCAGGGCACAGGGGAGGTTGCTCCAGGCCCTTAGACAGCCTGTCTGCGGGGAGCCCGGACTCCAGCCAGCCTTGTCCTGAGAGTCTTGGGGGCTCATCATTGTCCAAAGTGAGGCCAAGGGTAAGGGGGACACTGGCAGCCCCACTTGGTCAACAGGACCTCATTCTCATCCAGAGCCACTTTCCTTCCTGGGCCTGTCTGTGGGACTTCCAGGCCTACAGCCCCATAAGACCCCATGTTGAACTGTGCCCTGACCCCCAGCACCTCAGAAGGTGACTCTTTAGAGATGAAGACCTTTAAAGAAGTAATTAAATTAAAATGAGCAAAGTGGTCCTCATGTCAGAGGCCTGGGTCCTTATCAAAAAGGGGCATTTGCAGACACACTCAGGGAGGCAGCACGGGCAGAGACCTGGAGGTGTGTCTCCCATCCAGGGAGTGCTGGGGATGGCCAGTGGCACCAGAAGCCAGAAAGGCCTGGGATGGACCCTCCCTTGGCCTCAGAAGGAGGCAGCCCTGCCCACACCTCAGTCTCAGACTTCTGGCCTCTGGAGCTGGGAACAAATCCCTGTGGCTTTAGGCCACCTGGTCTATGGTGTAGCCCCAGCCAGGTAACTGCCCTCTTTAACTGCACCAGTGCCAGCTTGCTGGCCGCACCTATCCTCACTGGACACTGCCCGTCATGAGCAAATGTGTGTAGGGGAGGGGCAGCAAAGAGACCAAGAACATGGTCCCTACTCCCGATGACAGGTGTCATCTGTAAACCTGCCCAGGGACACCGGATGTGACTTTGACACAGCGATGTGGTGACCCTAACCCAAGAGCTGCATGGGGGCTTTCCCACCCACACTGACCCATGCTCAGGGTTTACTGTGAGGGACATGTTCCTGTGTCACCCCCCATGGGCAGGCCCCATGGGCAAAGGTCATTCTGCCAAGAGCCAGGATAAAAAGCAGCCCAGGTCCCAGAGCCCTAGATGCTCCCCTAGCACAGAGGACCAACCAGCAAGCAACAGGGGGAACGTCCCAAGTCCCAAGACTCTGCCCATCCTGGAAGGAGGCACAGGTGTCGGCAACTCTAATTCTCCTGCCTGGAAAGACAAGAAATAGAGGCCTGGTGTGTGGAGACCCAGGAGTCGGGGGGCTCCTGCAGCCTAATCTCAGGCATATGGGGATCCACGGCGCAGCCCTACCTTTGGAGGCCAATTGCCCAGAGAGGCTGCACCATCTGCTCTAATGCCAAGAACAGGACCCCATGCCTCCAGGGACCGCAGTGCCTCCTGGGGTGGCCATGGGCAGTCTGAGCAAAGACGAAGAGACGGCTCCAGGGCTCTGAGTCTAAGCGTCACAGGCCAGGCCTGCTCTCATGCCCCTCTCCCAGCCTTGGGACACCTGCCCAGGCGGCCTATGGCTTCCTGGGACTCTGCCCCACCCAGGCTCAGCGCATGCTCATGGATGTGAACATGAGCCAGACTCCAGCGGCACTTTCTGAAGGAAACGAGAGCTCGCCCCACTCTCGCCGTTGTGCTTTTTTCCCCTTTATTCTTTAATAATGAGGAACCAGAGTGGAAGTCATGGCTACAGTGACTGAGGGGAGGGACGTGGGTTCTGATCTGGGCTCCAGGGGCACACCTGACCTGGTGATTCTGAGTGCTGGTGGCAGGAGCTTTGAGCCCAGCCTCACTCCCTAGAACACAGGGCCTCCAGCCCCCAGGCCCGATGCCACGTCCTGGAGTTCCAAGGCTGGCTGAAAAGAATGTGTATGACCCACCACCCCGGGGCGCTCCTCGTGTAGTGCCCAACCCTAGAGCCAGTGCAGGCCCACCTTCCTCCTGGCCCAGCCACTGCTTCCTCCCCACCACCCATGCGGACGTGAACCCCCAGTGGCCCTGGCGTCCACTTCAGCATGAAAGAGCCCACTGCTCTGTGGCCCTGCCCCTGCGCCCTCAGCCTGCTCCTTTCTTCCTGGGGTCTTCCATGGCCTCCATTCTCTTACTCCTCAGGGGCAGGGGCTGGGCCCAGGGAGGGACAAGTGTCCCCAGTCCGCAGGCCCCAAGCATTCCAGCCACCAATGCTAAGCTTCCTCCTGTGCCATTTCAGGACGGAGATCCAGGGCCTGGATGGGAGTGCTCAGTGTCCAGGCTTAACCAGCGAGAAGCCAGAGGATGGGGAGGAGGAGGAGGACGAGCTGGAGGAGGATGATGAGGACAGTCTGGCTGGGAAGTCACAGGACGACACTGTGTCCCCAGCACCCGAGCCTCAGGCTGCCTATGAGGATGAAGAGGACGAGGAGCCGCCCGCCTCCCTTTCCGTGGGCTTCGACCACACCCGGAGGTGGGGGCAGCTGTGTGTCAGGACGGGCTGGGGGGTCTGAGCACTGTCAGGAGACATCCCTCTTCAGACCTCAGACTGCCCAGAGCAGGAGCCAGCTCAGCTCTTGCCCAGTGGCTATTTTCTACCCCGGGGCCTGTGCACGGGAGGCCGGGCCGGAGCAAGGGTCAGTTCCCTCAGTCCCCCCACACTACTGGAAGCTTCTAGAGGCTGAAAGCAGAGTGCAGGGAGCAGAGTTTCCCTGTTGAGTGGATGTAGAGGCCCCTAGCACTGAGCACTCCCTGTGTAGAACTTGTGCTGGCCAGAGCCATGACCCCTCTTGCTGCCTGCCCACCACCTGCTTTTGGCCCTGGTTGGGAGGGGGGTCTCTTCCTCAACCGCTGAGTCCTGGGAGGGGAGCCGCAGCCCTGCAGAGCTGCCTGGAGGCCCCTTCCCAGCCCTGCAGCCCAGGGCCTGCTGCCTGATGCCTGTGCACGCACTCTCCGCCTCCCTGGCCATGTGCACCTACCTGCTCCCCCGCATCCATGTGGCTTCCCGTCCAGTGTCCGTGTATCTGTGTGTCTGTTTCCTTGTGCATGTGGCTTGCAGAGGTGCCATGGCAAGCATGCAGGCACGGAGCCGGCCGTGCAGCCTCAGAGAGGTGGCCAGAGGCCAGGCCTGCTAACGTGGGTCCCTCCCTCTCCCTGGTCATTGGTGCAGGTTTATTGAGGAGCAAGAAGGCGGCCTGTTAGCTTTGGAGCCGATGCCGACTTTTGGGAAGGGGCTGGATCTCCGCAGAGCAGCTGAGGAAGCATTTGAAGTTAAAGATGTGCTTAATTCCACCTTAGATTCTGAGGCTTTAAAACAGTCACTGTGCAGGCAGGCTCAGAACCAGGTAGGTGCCTGCCAGAGCCCTGCTCTCACCCAGCTCCACCAGGGGACATCCCAGCACTTACCTCCCACTGTGTCCATCCATGCCTGGGGAAGCTTGTGACCACTGCCCCACGCCCAGAGCATGGGCTAGAGAGAGGCCCCAGAGACCAGGCCCTCCCCTAAGCCATGTGCGAAGGGAGGTGATGAGAAGAGACCCCCGTGGCCAAGCTCCTTCAGAGGTGTCCATGGGCTCGTAGGTGTGGGTTCCCTTCTTCTGGGCCCCCTTGGGGAATGTCCACACGCAGGCCCCCGGCCCATGAAGCTGCCTCAGCCTCCCACCTGCTCTAATCTGAGCCTGAGTGACTGGCAGCCAGGCTTTCTCAGGGGAGTCTGCCCAGCCAGGGGGTCCCTGCTTCTAAGGCAGAGCTATGACTGAGGTCAGCGTGGGCACAAGGCTTGGTCCCAGGCACTGCTTGGCCCTACTTCCCATGTTAGGTGGCCGCCCTAGGGCACTACTGGGGTCTCACACAGCTCTCTGCAGCCCTCCCAGAAGGTCCAGGCCCCCCAGGTCTCAGCAAAAGCCGTCTGCATGTCTGTCTTCGTCTTTTTACTAATTCTGTCCAGAGTGTTACTGTGGGTGGGGTGAGTGCTGGCCTCCCTCCCCCACCCTCCTCCTTGCTGACCCACACACCATTTCCAAGCAGCCCCTGGGTCCCTGCACCTCCTATCCTGGGGCTTGGGCAGAGGATGCCCCAGGGACTGTCTGAGGCCTGGAGATGTCTCCGCCTCCCCTAATAATCCACTTGGCTCTGACAGGCTACACATCCTTTCCTGGAAGGAACTCCATAGTATCACCACGGTGACACAGGTCCCCTGCCCCATCAGATGGAGACAGACTCTAGCTGACCCGAGAGTCTCAGCAGTAACTGACCACCCCCCCCCCCAGCCCAGATTCATGTCCAGGCAATTTTACTGATCACCAGGCAGAGAAAACTAGGGGAGGGAGAGGTGACTGCAGGGCCACACCCCAAAGAAGCTGAGGAGCCCATGGGCAGGAGAGGTCTGGCAGGGCCACGGGGTCTTGGCGTCAGTCTGGACGGGAGGCAGTCCCCTCCCTCTTCCAGGCCAGGAGCAGAATCCAGCCTATTTGATGCCCTTGCCCTCCTGATGTGGCCGGGTATATGTGGGAGGCACTCTGGGGAGGGGGAGGCCAGCCCCGTCCCGCCCCACACTCAGGGTCTCTCCTGTCATCCTCTCCCCTAGGCGTATGCAATGATGCTGTCCCTCTCTGAGGATGCTCCTGTGCACACCTCCGCCCAGGGCTCTCTGGACGCCTGGTTGAGCATCACAGGGGGCGGTTCAGAGCCCAGAGCCTTCAACCCCATCAACCACCTCTGACAGCTGGGAGGCCCTGGGTCAGAGTCCAGAGTGAGGGCATCAGCTCAGAAGACAGATGGCCAGGCCAGCAAGAGCCCCATGCACCCGTCGTGACCACTCCTCAGCCTCCATGCCCCACCCACCGTGGCTCCGTTGCAACCTTTCCAGTGAAAACTCAGACCCCCAGAAGTCCCTAGCACACCATCTCTAAGAATTGGTCTCGAGAACACTGCTCAGCCATGGTCCAGCACAAAGCTGCCCGGGGACCCCTTGGGAGCTGCCTCGAGGAATCTCAACCTGAAACTGAAGTGGAAGGGAACAGATGGACATGGAGAGCCCTAGAGAGAAAGATCTTGCAAATAATTTTTATAATGAAAATGGCAAGAATAACCTTTTTGGTAATCTTATTGACTACAGAGTCTATTTAAGCATGTGGTTTTAAAAATAGACAGTATTTTTTAAAAATCAAAAAAAATGACTTGCAAATTGTTTTTTAAAAGTAATTTTGCATTGCTTTGAAATTTCAGCTTATTTGCAAACCCAAGTCTGCCTAGGAACCAGCACTGTGCTTGGGTATGTTCTTTATACTGTAGATAACAGAGAAATTTTCTATCTCTGACCCTATTTGTACAAGCCAAGGTGATACTGGGTGCCCCCAAGGCAAGACAAGGGGCCTGGGGCTGCTGCTGTGAACAGTGTGCTGACTGAACAGAAATTCTTAGACACAGTGCCCTGGGTTGCCAGCTCGCCTGACGCTGGGACTAGGAGGCATGCCTGTGATGTGGAATGCATGCCAGGGTCCCATGTCACTTCCAGGGCAATCCACAGGCCCCCACTCAAGACCCCCAATTGTATGGGGAAGTCAGGGGCCGTGGTTCTAGCCCCCCATGCAGAGGTGTGGCTGGGCCCCTCATCTTCTTACCCACCTTGGTCTGTGCCTCCACCATCCCCACGCTGGCCCCACCACCGTTCTTCTGAAGGCAGAACCTTGGCCACGTCCTGGGTCTTCAGCCTCCTGGGTCTTCAGCCTCCCACCCTCAGCCAACCGAGCAGCTCCAGTCCTCCCCGTGGCTGCCCAGGGGGACCCCCGCACCCAGCTCCACTGCTCCAGGCCACCAAGGTCCACCTGTGCCTGAGACTCCAAACCCCTGATGCCATCACCACTCCTGCTCCTTGACAAGCTCAGCACAGATGAGTGTCCAGGGTACCTGCTACAGAGAGCAGAGACAGCACAGCCCTGGCGACCCGCACCTCCCCCCTCAGATGTATCTACTACTCCTCGGATGGGCTTTAAATTATTCCCACAGGGGCCAATTTCAAATAATGATTTTTTTCCCTGATGGAATTTACCTTAATCTGTATATAACTTGTAATTTTTTTCTAATTCATTTCTTTTCTTATTTTATTTCTTCTTTAACAGTATTTTTGGCATTAGACATTTTTATTGTGAAGAAACAATGTTAATATAAGTATCTAGTGAAGGACCAAAACGCGTAATGGGGTTGTGTGTCGTGTGATCAATAACCAGGGAGTGGGGCGATGTTTAATGTGCCAAATACCCCCCCATCCCCCCACGAATCCTGCTGTCACTGCTGCCATTTACCAGACAATCATATGTTTTGTTAAATTTGCGTTTCAGATGAATTTGCATTTAAGACAAGTGTTCTATTTATTTCTTTTATTGTTTGGAAGAAAAAAATAATAGTGTCCCAACGCAAAGAGAAAAAAAATTGCCTAAGTTGACCTTAAAAAAAAGAAAAATAGAGTGTAAGTCCAAACAGGTGTGGGGCAAGCCACTTTTGTGTGGATTTGTGTTGTGCCGTGGACACTCGATGTTTCTCCCTGGGGCAATAGGAAGTATCCACATGGGCACATTCCATGCCTGTCCCAGCCGCTCCAGGCCAAAGACAATCGTCTCTATACGCGCTGGGCAGCACAGGCTCGCACAGAGATGCTTGGCGAGGCGGCTCCTGCAGGCGCTACAAGCCCAGGGCTCTCGTGGGAGGATCCATCCCTCGTCATATCTGCACACTCCCTGCAAGGTAGAGAGAGTCCTGTGTGAGCACCGAGGCCGCGTGCAGGCTGGAAAGACACCCGTGGATGGCCACAGGAGCTTGTGCGGGAAAGGGGTTTTGGCCACATCAGTGAGGATTTAGGATTTCCAAACACAACTGCCCAATCAAGAGGACCCGGGACATGCCCTCCGTCACCTCCAGGTATCACATAGATGTTTCCAAGCTCCTCTTTAACCAGACGGGATTCTTGTAAAAATTCAACCTCAGATATAAACAGCCCGTTTCTGTAAACCCAGATGATATGATTTTTTTCTTTGAAAGAATAAGGTGTGTGCTTTTGGGGAGGGGGGGAGGGCTATGGTTCTCTTTCTAAAAGGCGAGCCCGGCTGGCTGGAACCCTCGGAGCACCTCAGAGCAGATACGGGCCACTCTTTCCACCGCGCCTTTCTGTCATTTCGGGCTGATCATCTAAACATCGTCTCCTCTGGTTGCAGATTTCAAGTCTTTTTGTGCCCCTGAGAATGATGACAGTGAGCCCAGACTCTGCACAGCCGCACCTCAGGCCCCAGCACGTGGCATTTTCAGGGGCTCCATCCTCACCCTGTGCTGGTGCAGCACACTCAGCATCACCCCAAACCCTGATAATCCCTGAACTCCTGGCCTTTCCTTTGCCTCTGAGATCCAGCACCACAACTGTCTCAGGCAGGAGACCACTGAGGGCGAGGGGGCCTGCGCCAGCAGCAGGAGTCTGAGGTCCTGGCTCCAGATCCCCAAGCTGAAACAGGACGCCACGTTGCCATACAGCATAGAGACAGGGGACTGGGTCTGTGGCCAGGTGGCCAGCGTTGTGGCTGAGAGTCAAGGGGGTCCCCCTAGGCCAGGTTTGCCTAGGGCCAGGGTCCCTTGGTCCAGCCTCAGCAGCTGCCCTGATGTTAACTCCTTTGGGCTTTTGCCACTCATTTCTGGGATAGAAATTCAGAAAGAGGCCACCTCTCACCTCCCTCTGCTGTCCCAGACCCCTGATCCTACCCCAGCCCCACCAAGCTAACACCCTGTGCTCATTCCCAGGACGTCTGGGCAGCATTGGACACATGGGGGTGTCCATCCTGTGGGTTGGGCACACCCTCCATGGATGGGACCCAGAATGTCCTTGACTCAAACCCTGCATTCTGCCTGGGGTCCCAGATGTGTAGCAGTGGACAGAGAGTGGGCTCGGGCACGGCCTGAAAGACTATGCAGTCCGAGGGGCCTTGCTTTACATGGCCACGAGTGGAGCCTTCCAGACCCTCACTGGCCCAACACTCTGTGTCCCCACAGTCCGACCTGGAAAACTTGGAGGGCCCTGGCTTCCTCTGCCTTACCTGCTCCCCAAGTGAGCGTTCGCAAAGCACTTGCCTAGATACATATCACATGTTTTAGACTCGAAGCCTCAAAGCACTGGATTGTGTCCTTCCCGTTTCCCCGTCCCCTGGCCCAAGGGACTGAGACCTAC
The DNA here is from genome assembly GCA_963574575.1 of Galagoides demidoff. Classification (NCBI taxonomy): domain Eukaryota; kingdom Metazoa; phylum Chordata; class Mammalia; order Primates; family Galagidae; genus Galagoides; species Galagoides demidoff. Next base: position 32,199 of record CAUYQV010038133.1, read on the forward strand.
TGAGCTGTATTCACTGTGCTGTCCCAGGGGAGGGGCGGGACAGCTGCCCTACACTGTGGCCTGGGGGCTGGGGGGCTAGAGACAGCACTCCCCCCAGCCAGGGACGTCAGGACACAGCGGCTCCTGGTCAGCGGAGGTCAGCCGGGTGTCAAAAGCCATGAAACTGTGTCTCTGTAGCGATGAATGATACTGTGACGAAGACATTCTTGCATTCTTCTGAGAAGAGTTCCTTTTCTCCTTCCATTCCATTTTTTTGTTTTGTTCTTTTCTGTCACTGATTCATATTACCACTTTTGGAAAAAAAAAATATAAATAAATAAAAGGCAGCTTGAGTTTCCAAACGTGCAATTCACTTGTGAACAAAAGTGATTCTAACGGTCTCCTTCAGCTGTAGCCTGCATTGTCGAAGTTCTCTTCAACACAAGGGAAGTCGAGCCCTGGTGTGAGAATATGTAATTTAAAGTGTGTGTGTGTGTGTGTATGTGTGTGTATATACTTTGTAACTTAAAGTATATATATATATAAAATGCTTGCAAGAGTCTCATGCCATCTTTCACCATTGTTACATCACAGATTTGGTTTAGTTCTGTTTTTCTGTTGTTCTTTTGTTTTGTTTTGTTTTAGGACTGTGTAGTATTGAAAAAGAAATCAACTGTAAATGTCCAGTTTTCATAGGATGTTTAAAAAAACCATTGAGGAGGAGGCCGGTGCGTGTCCCACGTCCCCCTTGGTTGTAAATGGCTTCTGTTATGTTCATAAGTAAACTGTGCATGGCTCGTGTTTAGCGGTCATTATCGTGTCTGTTCGTGAAATTTTTATTAAAAGGAAAATTCCGTAGATGCACTTATTGAGTATGTGATTAGGGCCGGCGTTCACGACTAGGAGTCCTGGACCGCCGGCGTGGAGGAGGCGCGGACCCCGCTGCGCGCGGCCCTCTCGGTGGGAGAAGGACGAGCCCAGAGGACAGTGAGCGAGGGAGACAGGAAAGAGCAGTTTTGCAAATATCATTCTGATGCTTGTGATAAAGACAAATGTACTTGTGTAGAGAAATTTCTTTAAAATACAGCCTAGGAGAAGCTGATTTTGAGGTTAATGCTGTAGAATAGGGCTGTACCAAATGTAATCTTTCCAATGCTACAATGAATTTATACATGAGATTGATATGCAATAAATCTGTGTGCTTTTCTAAGCTTTGGTGCCTGCAAATTCCTTGAGGGGAGGGCCCTGGGCAGGAGGGAGGGACAAGTGGGGGGGACTTGACTGCAGGAGGCCCAAAGGTGAGGCTCCAGTGCACATGAAGCCACCCTCCCTGCCCCATGGCCAGGGATATTCCTGCTTTCTAAAAAAGCACAAACTCAGAGAGGGCACCAGCTATCCTGGATGCCATGCAGTGAGCGATGACCTCTGGGAGGGACCACCCTCAGGCGTGGCAGCCCCTAGCTGTGCCCATCCCGGGACACACTGTCCCCTCTGTAGAGGCCCCTTGGCAATACAGCATCCCCTCCTGGGGAGGTGGAAGACCCATGTCCGGTGGCCAGTCCTAAACTCGCCCCTTCCTAAGGGTGGACCACCCTTGCCTGCCTTCACCCACATCTCATGTTGCCCCCAACTGGGGACCAGGTGCTGTCTAGGTGGACAGAGGGGTGAGCAAAGGCCGTCTGGCTCACCCCAGGGTCCACTCCTCTGGCGCACCCAGGGGTTCCTCCTTCAGCCACCTGTCTGTGTTGGGGGCTCCACCTCTCACATGACCTCACTCTGCTGGAGAAGCCACAAAAGGAGGTATACAGTGGTCCCTAGAGAGGCCTCCTTGTGGGAGGCCCCTCGCCGTCTGCTGACCTGGGCAGCACCTTGCCCTGGCCTCTAAACTGGGCTCCTTCTGCCTCTGCCCTCAGTGGGCCCCACCCAGGAGCCCCCACTTTTCCCTCCCATCCCCATGGTTTCAGATGCAGGCCTGGCTGCAGGACAGCCTCCTGCAGAGTCCATGTTTGGCACTGACCTTGGAGACTCCACATGGCGCCTTCTTGAGAAAGCCCCAGTTTTAAATGGCCTAGGCTAACAATGGAACTGACACCTGCATGCCTGACACCCGCCAGCAATGGGACTGACACCCGCCAGCAATGAGACTGACACCTGCATGCCTGACACCCACCAGCAATGGGACTGACACCCGCCAGCAACGGACTGACACCCAGGTGCCTGACACCTGCCAGCAATGGGACTGACACCTGTGTGCCTGACACCCGCCAGCAACCAACTGACACCAGCGTGCCGGACACCTGCCAGCAGTGGGACTGACACCCATGTGCCTGACACCCGCCAGCAATGGGACTGACACCTGGGTGCCTGACACCTGCTCATGGTCTGCCCATCACCATGGCTGCTGGACTTGGCCACTCTACAGCAGGTAGTGTCTTACCTGCCTGAGCCCCCAGAGCTACCCCTGCCTTAAGGGGAAGCCTGTCCTGGTGATCCCCCAGAACCCCCCTGGCCTCTTCATGCAACCACCCACCCTCACCCCACAGCTGCCAGGAGACAGCTCCCAGGCTCCCAGGACACACACCAGCAATGGGGACCCCCATGGGCTGCTCCCCTCCCACCTGACCACAGAGCAGGGGTGGAGCAGCACCCAACCAGGTGTCTAACTCTGCAACCTACACCAAGATGGTGTCTGTCCCTCCCAGATGTGTAAGGAGAGGCAGCTACAGGTCCCGTCTTTATCTGTAGGGAAACATTCTACCCCCTCCCTGTGGCTTCAGAAGCACTCAGGAGTCTGGGGCCTCACGGGGACCCCCATGGGCTCCATTCACTGAGCCCAGAAATAGCACATGCTATGCGCTGGGTTGGGGGCTGAAGAGGCTCTCAGGCCTGGGCACACACCCAGTAGAAGGAGGGCCCCATGGATGAATGAATGAATGGTTTGCTGTAAGGGCAGTCAGTCACTCAACATGGATTCTGAGAAAGTCAGTGCTTCCAAAGTCCCCTGAGGGGGCAGGACATGCTCTGATAAAAGGAACAGAGAGCTGGGGTTCTGGGCTTCTCTGGACAGCAGTTCCAGTAGCCGCCAAAAGGGAAGACACAGAAGTTGATCTTGGAATAAGACCCTGACCCCAGTCTGGGGCTGAGCACCTCTTATTTTCTTAGCACCCTCAGGGGAAGTGTGTCTCCCCAGGACAGGATCCGCTGGGGAAAAATGATTAAATATTTTGAGGTTATTTTCCTTCCCCATGTGATTGACGAAGTGTCAGGGAGATCTTAAGCCCCGTTGGTCAGACGTGGGGTTTGCCCCAGGAGCTCGCGGCCGGAGGCGGCAGGAAAGTCTTCTCTCTGGGAAACAGCTGGGAGAACAAATGGTGTGAATCACAGAACTGATGGATGGCTCTGCTCCCAAAAGTCATTCACAGGGATCAAATGGCAGTGCCCAGCATCCCCACCAGGGCCTTCCCCCGGCGTTGGCCACATCAGGCTTCAGTCAAGTGAAAATCCTCCCATCTTTGTTCAGCCTGGCAAACTTTCTCCTCATTAGCTCTGGAAGGGAGAGGAAAAATCTACGGAATAAGAGAGCTATCTGATAATAGCCCTATTGTCAGGGGGACCCCAGAGGAAAAGAGAACAGAGACCAACAGAACATTGCTGACAAGTGGACTTTGTCTTTCTACGGCGGGTCCCTTGCATAAAAGGCCGAGGAAAAAGGCTCCACTTTGGAAATGGGGGAAAATCAACAAGAGAAAAAAAGAAAGTGTCAATGAGGAATCTGTTTTCTGGGAAAAGAGATGCTTTTTAATTCCCCTCGGATTCATTTTGGGCCAAGTGAGCTTGTCAGTTACTTGCAGAGAAGCTATTTTGAGAACCATTAACCTTATTTCTCATGGCAGCGAAAGTTTTCCAAAAATCGAGATGTGTCCTAATTTGGGGTAAAATAGCCAGAATCAGGGTGCCTTTTGTGCAGACAGAGGGGCCCAGAGAAAAGTACCCCACAGTGTAGGCAGCTCATGGGGATTCTGGGATACAAGGTGGCTGCCAGCCCTACGCCCAACCTCAGTCCCTGTTGGGGAAGAGGAGGTCTGAACTCCCGTGATGGACAGCCCCTGCCACAGCCCTGGTCCAGATTCAGGACAGGGAAGCTGGGTGGAATTCACTCACACGGCTCTAGGGTATAAGAGAAAGGAACTCCACAGTTGCAAGAAAGAGAAATCAAAGTCTTTCAAGTGCTGACATTCAGGCATGACCTCAAGCCCAGCAGCCAGGCAAGAGCCCACCCAAGACCCTGAGGAAGAGGGTTGGCTCTTTCTTTACCCTGGGTGAGGCTTATGGTCCTTGGACTCCTGAGTCCCCCAGGAGTGGTGAGGCTTGTGGTCCTTGGACTCCTGAGTCTCCCAGGAGTGGTGAGGTTTGTGGTCCTTGGACTCCTGAGTCCCCCAGGAAGCCAGAGTGGTGAGACAGAGCAGGACCTAAAACACAGTGAATGGCAAACATCCATCCACAGAAAAATCAGTGCACTGAAGGTCACAGTAGTCTCAGTCATTATGGCCCCAAGCTGGAGAGAACCCACATGTCCATCACCAGGGAGATAAACCCTCCAAATGAGAAAGAGTGGAGCCCATTCAGAGCTCACCATAACAAGGGAGTCGGCCACCATCACCTGTGTTCAGTAGGATTCAGAGCAGGCAGGGTCTGGCCAGCTTCAGAGTGGACGGAGGCAGGCTCCGAGTGGGCCCCTACGGAGGCTGTCAGCCAGGGGGTAGGGGGCTGGAGGTGGCTGTCCAGAGCAGGTGTCCTGTGGGCTTGGGTGGGGCCATGTTTGGGGTTAGAACATGAGATGGAAGAGGGCACCAAAGTCAGGGAAGCCATCGGTTATGAACCGAGTCCCAGCCATCTGGCCGGTTGTTGCAGGCTCGTTGCTGCCGAGCGAGGGTGGCCGTTCTGCTGCTTTTTCTTCTAGTACACTTTAAATTTTAGAGCAGTTTTGGGTTGAGGACAACATTGATCAGAAGGAACAGAGATCTCCCAGGTGCCCCTGCCCCCATACACGCACAGCCGCCACTCTCAGCATCCCCACCAGGGGGAACATTTGCTACAACTGTGACCCACGTGGACACATCATTGCCCAGAAACCACCTTGGGGTTCACTCTCATGCTCGTCCTGTGGATTCTGACAAGCGTGGTGTACGGAGGAGCCACTGCCCCTGAGGTGCCCTACAATTCACCTGCTCACCCTGCCCTCCCCTCCGAACCCTGGCTCCCCCATCTTTTTACTGTTCCTGTAGTTTGGGGTTTTCCAGGTGGTCACAGAGTTGCAGTGATATGGCCTGCAGCCTTTCCAGATTGGGAGCTTTCTCTTAGAAACATGCACTGAGGTGTCCATCAAGTCTTCCCATGGATGGACAACTGAATGACACTCGCCGTCTGGATGGGCCTCAGGGTATTCATCCACCCACCTGCTGCATGGCATCGGGGTTGCTTCCAACTCTCAGGAGTTACGAACAAAGCCGCTACGAACATCATCGCTGCTCAGGGGTTTATGTGAACATGAGTTTTCAGCTCCTTGGGATAAACACCAAGGACTGTGATTGCTGGATCAGACGGTAAGAGTACGTTCAGGTTTGTAAGAAGCCACCAGGCTTTTCCAAAGTGGCCATAGCGGTTGCATTCCCATCGGTTAAGAGTGAGAGCTCCTGCTGCCCTCATCTCGCCAGCACTTGGGGGTGTCGGCTCTGGGTCTGATGGGGTGCGGTGACACCTCACTGTCACGTTAACCTGCAGCCCCAGCCACAGGTTTGTGTGGCATCTTCCCAAGTGCTCATGTGCCATCTGTGCGTCTCCTCCAGCAAGGTGCCCATTCCAGTGGTCCATCTTCGTATGGGTGAGTGAGTTCTGGTTTTACATACAGTCTGGCCTTTTGTGCACAAACAGCGGTGCCTCCCATGAAGGAGGAATAGTGACCGTGAACGCAGCCACGCAGCGAGGCTGAGGCTCTGAACCCCTGTGCGACGTGGAAGGAGCCACCCACTGGGTGACTCTATCAAACTGAAGTTTCAGAAAGGGCAGAGCTACAGGGTGGAAGGCAGGTCAGGGGCTGCCAAAGCCAGGGTGGGGAAGGGGACAGGGCAGTGACTGCTAGAGGCTCCCGAGGACACTTTCAGAGGTGATGGAAACTTTCTATGCCATGACTGTGGTTATGGAACTACACATTTGTTGAAAACTCATCTAACCTCACACTTCCAATGGGTGATTTTATTAGATATAAACTGTGACTCAATTGACCTGACTTTCCAAAAACTGTGTCTCGCCCACCCACACTTTAAGGCACAGGAGGCCCTCGTGCACCTGAAAGCACCCCACGTCCAGGCTGGCATGGGCCTGCCGCCCCCCAGCTCCCTACCAGCCCTCCTGGGCCAACCAGCCTGCCCTCGAGGAGGGCTGCCTGAGGTCCTCCCCTGCAAAGTCCAAACCGATACCGGCAACAAGAGCCCGGAGCTCAAGGACACAGATTCTGTGCTCAACATCATTCACAGAGTTTAAAAATACACCAAGCAGCGCCGCAAACATTTACAGCTCAGTGTGCGCAGCAAAGGGACAAAATCGTGTACAAGATGGAGAAACAGCAAACGGTGCTTTCCTAGACAGGGAGGGAGGTGGCAGGGCTTCAGGGGCCTGCAGTGTGCGTAGATACTTTAGGGTCCTTTAAACACACACCGAGATCACCTGTCCAGAAAAAAAAGGGACCTCGTCGGTCGTACCTGTTCCCTTCCCATCCATGTGCATTTTGCTGCTACTTCTTGCCCTTTGCCTCAATGAGAACCAACACCGTTCAGAGGTGGTGAGAGTGGCCACAAGGAGAAGGGTCAGTTCTTCCCCACCAGGTCCAGCGTCAGCTGTGGGTGCCCCTTCCGTTTCCTCACTGCTGAGAGTTTTATTTCACTAGTTGTTGGATTGGGTCAAATGCTTTCAATACTTTCTCCTGGCTCTTCCTTTCGGACCCACCATTGGAACCGCCACCGAGATGCAGATTTTCGTAAAAACCCTTACGGGGAAAACCATCACGCTCAAGGTTGACCCCTCCAATATGATAGAAAATGGGAAGGCCAAGATCCAGGATAAGGAAGGAATTCCTCCTGATCAGCAAAGACTCATTGTCGCTGGCAAGCAACTGGAATATGGACGTACTTTGTCTGACTGTAACATTCAAAAGGAGTCCACGCTTCATCGTGTGTTAAGACTCCGTGGTGGTGTTAAGAAAAGGAAGAAGTCTTACACCACTCCCAAGAAGGATAAGCATAAGAGAAAGGAGGTTAAGTTGGCTGTCCCGAAATACTAGAAGGTCTATGAGAATGGCAGAATAAGTCGCCTTCATCGAGAGTGTCCTTCAGATGAGTGTGGTGCTGGAGTTTTTACAGCCAGCCACTTTGATAGACATTATGGTGGCAAATGTCTTACTTACTGCTTCAACAAACCAGAAGACAAGTAATTATATATAAGTTAATAAAAGATATGAACAAAAAAAAGTACTTTCTCCTTTATTCACTGATTCATTTTCAAACACTAAACTAACCTTGTGTTTCTAAAACAATCCCCACTTGACCGTGATCTATTATCCATCTTATATACTCCTGGATTTGATTTGCTAAAGCATTTCTGCTATGTCCACGAGCAATATGAGTCCACAGTTTTATTTTCTAATGATACATTTATAGTAATATTAGAATAATACTAACCTTATAAAATGGTTTGAGGAATAGTTCCCCTTTCTCAAGTTTCCAAGAGAGTCCACCTATGTAGGGCTGGGTTATTTCTTTCTTCTGATTGAACAGTATTTGACTAAATTCACTAACGATATCATCAGTGTTTTCTGGAGTTTTCTCTGTGAGAAGGTTTCAGTCTATAAATTAACAATTATAGGCTTGGCACCTGTAGCTCAGCGACTAGGGCACCAGCCACATACACTGGAGCTGGAAGGTTCAAACCCTACTTGGCCCTCCAAACAACAATGACAACTACAACCAAAAAATAGCCAGGCATTGTGGCAGGCACCTGTAGTCCCAGTTACTTGGGAGGCTGAGACAAGAGAATCACTTAAGCCCAAGAGTTTGAGGTTGCTGTGAGCTGTGACGCCACAACACTCTACCCAAGGTAACATAATGAAACTCTGTCTCAAAAAACAAAGAATGATATTTCTCTAAAAGAGATAACACTATTTAAATTCTCCTATTTGTTCTTGTGCCAGTTTTGATGCTTTGTATCATTCAAGGAACTTGGCCATTTTATCTAAGTTGTGGAATCTATTAACAAAAAGTTATTCATAGTATTCTTGTGCCTTCCTGACAGCTGCAAGATTGGTAGGCCCTTTTCCTTTCCTGATATTGGTCATTTGACTCTTATCTTTTTCTTTGTTAAGCAATCTATGGTTATCAATTTTATTGATCTTTTCAAGCAATAGCCTTTTGTTTATGGATTTTCTTGATTATTTCCTATTGCACTGATTTATTATTTTATTTGCTTTGGCTTTAATTTGTACCTTTTCTTGGCATTTAATAAGCTTACCTCCTTGACTTTAAACTTGTCCCCTTTTCTGATACAAACACTGAAGCTACACATTTCCCTCTAAGCACGGCTTTGGGGCATCTCATTTCGCTATTTTGCCTGTTCTTTATGGTTCAAAGTATGTTCTAATGTCTCCCAAGATATCGATCTTGATTTTTAGGTTACTTAAAGGTACATTATTTAATTTTCAAACATTTGGGAATTCTCTAGATAGCATTTTGTTACTGGTTTATAATTTAATTGCATGGGGTCGCAAAACCCACTGTACCATTTCAACGGAGGTTGTATTACAGCCTGGCATGTGGCCAATCTTGGTGACTAGTTTGTGTGGGCTTGAAAAGAGCACAAATTCTGCAAATGGTGGGCACGGTGCTCTATAAATGTCATTAGGTCAAATTGGTGAGCAGTCTTTTGGATGTCTTTTATACCCATAATGATTTGTCTATCTACTGTTCTGTCCAACTATAATCGCGGCTCCAACCACACTTCCTTTCCGTCTGGTCAGGGGTCACTTGTTCTCGCACCTGTTCTGAAACTCTGTGATGTGCACTCACATTCAGGATCATCTTCCTCTATCATTATGGTGTGTCCCTTTCTCTCTTGTTAATGTTCTTGTTCTGATATCCGTCAGTCTGTTACTTATATAGCCTTTCCTGCCTTCTTACAACTAGCATTCCACATATCTCTTTCACTTCCATCCTAGCTGCGCTTCATATTTGAATCCCCATATCTACTAAGCATCCCATCGCTGGGTCTTGCTATTTCTCCAGTCTAATAACCTCCATCTTTTGATTGGTGTGTTTAAGCCGTTAACATTTAATGTAGTGATTGACATTGTTGGATGTTGATGACCATCTTACTGTTTGCCTTCTATTTCCCACATTTTCTTGGTATTTTTCTCCTTCTCTGCCTTCTTTTGGATTAATATGTTCCATTATTCTATTTTATCTTTTTTCTTGGCTTATTAGCTATTGCTTCTTATCTTAATTTCTATTTATTTTTCTTTTCTTAAAGTTCAGATTAATAAATTACACCACCAATAAGTTACAATGTTTACGCTTGTTAAGTAAGGACCCCATTGTAGTTGTGTCCCACACCCAGGAGGTGTGCCACATACCCTTACATTGTGCCCATTAGGTGGGAGCTCACCTATCCCCCTGCCTTCTCCCCCACTTATCTTAATTTTTAGTGTCTGTTCTGGGGTTTGCAGTTTTGGGCCAGGGTCGGGTTTGAACCTGCCACCTCTGGTATTGTTCTGGGGTTTTCAATACTTTTCTTTAATTTTTCATTATCTGTCTTCGGTTGATATTATACTGTTGTGTGCAAAATACATGAAATTTACAATAGCCTATTTCTACCCTCATCTCCTGTCTTTGTGCTTTTATTGTAATATAGTCTACTTTTACATAAGTTATAAATTTCATAATGCACTGTCATTTTTTTCTTTAATCTATTACCTTTTAAAGAATTTTTAAAGGCTCGGTGCCCCTAGCACAGTGGTTAGAGCACCAGTCACATACACCGAGATTGGCAGGTTCAAATCCGGCTCAGGCCTGCTAAACAACAAAGACAACTGCAACAAAAAATAACCAGGCATTGTGGCAGGTGCCTGTAGTCCCAGCTACTTCTAAGGCTGAGGCAAGAGAATCACTTAAGCCCAAGAGTTGGAGGTTGCTATGAGATGTGATGCCATGGAACTCTACCAGGGGCAACTTAGTGAAACTCTGTCTCAAAAAAAAAAATTTTTTTTTAAAGCATACACACAAAAAACAGTCTCTCATGTTTAGCCACATCTTTGCAATTTTCAGTGAGCTCCTACCCTTGCACAGAACTGAATCTATATCCAGGGCTTTTAACCTGAAATAAATGCCTTTGACATTTCTCATAGTCTCTCCATGACGAATTCTCTCAGTTTTTGTCTTAAAATGTCTTTATTTTACTTTCATTTTTGAAGGATATGTTCGCTAGAAATGGACATCTTGGTCGACAGTTTTGTTTTCTTTCAGCACTTTAAAGACGACGTTCTCGTCCGCTCAGCTTTCAGTGGTTCCGTGACGAGCCAGCGTTTATTCTAGTCGGGCTCTCTGGAGATTTTGTCTCTCTGGCGTCGGTTTCCAGCCATTCGATTCTGAGGTGTGGTTTGCTCTGGGTCCTTTGTACTTACTTGGCTCTGAGGTTCCTGGCTCGGCGGATCTATGGGTTTTTAACCACATTTGGAAATTTTTCAGCCTTTATTTCTTTAAACATATTTCCTCCCCTCACCCCTTTCTGGGCCTCCACATACAGATATTATCAGCCTGCTCGATGTCGCCTCCCAGGTCACCAAGCTTTGTTCATCTTTCTCCCCAGCATTTTCCCCTGTGCGTCTGTTTGGATAATTTGTATTTTCCTGGCTTCAAGTTCAAGGAGCTCTTCTTCCACTGTGTTTAATCTATTAACCCCATTCAGTAGACTTTTCTGTATTCATTATTATACATTTTCATGTTTAGAATGTCCATGTATTATTATGTTTTCCGTCTGTCCTTTGATTACAATCATGGTTTCCTTTAAATCCTTGGACACAGTTATCGTAATCATCTTAATTCTCCCATCCGGGTCATTCCTGGGTCTGTTTCTACTGACTGATTTTTCTGTTAGTTACAGGTCACCTGCTCCTGCTGCTTTACACATCCAGGCATTCTGCATTTGGTGCTGCAGGTGGTAAAGTCAAATGGTTTGTGTTTCTGGATTTCATCGGCCTTCTTTTCAAACACACTGGGGTTTGTGCTGACAAGCAGTTTATTTCCTTGTGGGTCAACCTGGTCCTTTTGGGACTCATTTGAATCTTTGGTAGGTCCCATCTGGAGGAACCACCACTCTGGGATTAGCTCAGCCTTCCACCTGGAACACGGCCTTCTTGGGTGTCACTGAGGGCTCTGGGTGTCAGCGAGGTCTCTCCTGGGTGGTTGGAAGTCAAGCGTTTCCTGGTCCCAAGTGAAGTCTGGAGTGGCTCTGCTCTGAGAGGTCCCAGGTAGCTGTTGGGCACTGGCTTTGTGGACTCTCTACTTATGCACAGCTCATTATTTGGCCAAAGACTCGTGTAGTCCCTGGTGAGGTTGTCGGAGCACCTCTGCCCTTCTGCCTCATCTCAGGGCTCTGCCCACAGTCCTGGTCTCCCTGGGCTCCCAACATCTGTCCCTGCAGCTCAACGAGACCAGCAGCCTGTCTCAGATGAAAGGCTCATGTGCTTCTGTTCCCTGCTACCTGTTGTCCAATATCAGAAACAGCCATTTCTTTTATTTTTGTTCAGTTTTATAGTTGTTTATGGTGAGAATAAAAGTCTGGGACCAGCTACTTCATCCAGCCAAAATGTCTGTGGAGTCTTAAATTCTTGACTGGGAGGAGACCCGCTGGTTTTGTTTCATTCCCTACACTTCGTAGTGAACCTCAAGTAGTCCTAGTTACCAGCAGGGTTCCTGGCTCTGGTGTCAGACTGACTGGGGTTCTCACCTAAGTGGCTAGACCACTTAATAACCAGGGGACAACAGGAAAACATTTCTCCTCTTAATTAAATTGGGACAATACGCCTGGGGGAGTTTCTGCAAGAATTCGGTGAGCTGGTTGCATGCAAAGCTCCAGCATGCAGCTGGGCACACGATGAGTGCTGAATACTAAGAGGCAGTGATCACTTGCAGTTTGGGGGTGCAGGAGGAGGGGCCTTTGCCCCCTAAACCCCACCTCCCACTCAGCAAGGCCACCCAGTGGGACAAAGCCAGCCAGGCCCTGCCCAGAACCCCTGGCTCCTCCCTGCCCCCACCCACCTGCGGACCCACCCAGCCCTAGCACTCCACTCTCCAGCACAGAGGGGTCTCTGTCCTCCATCCCACGCACAACCACAGCATCATCTACGTCAACGGGAGCCTTTGCCCACTGCCTGAGGGCTGGGCAGGGGCGCCCATGCAGCCCACAGTGAGTAATAGGTCAATCCCAGGCCCAGGGCCTGAGAAGAACAGAAGAAAGTTATTCCCTTCCCTCCAGCCTGCACCTTCCTATGCCCCCAGGGAAGGAGGGGGGCAGGAAGGCAGACACTGCCACTGCCTGGTAAAACAGCCAGGATGGGATGTGAGGGCATCCCTACAGCCTGAGCTGGCCCTTGGCCCTGGGTCAAGCCTCCTGAGGACCTGCTGGCCACAGGCACTGCCTCTCCATGCTGCAGCCCCAGCTGCTGAGCAAAAGCTTGGCAGACTCCAAGTGAGATCTACAGGTGTACCGGACTCCACAAGAAAGGAACTCTCCCTGCAGATAATGGGCATGGCCACTTCATAGGGACTTCCCAGCAGCCACTAAGGTTGGGGGACATAGAGGCAAGGCCCGCAGGGCAGGCTGCATGCATGGCACAGCCACACCTTCCCTTCCAAAGGTGAGCACTGACCCCAGGTGCCGGACCCCCGGGCCCTGGTGCTGGAGCCAAGACAGCCACTGGCTGCCCACCCTGGCACAGACCTTGGGGCTGCAGAACAGGAAAACAGCATCACCTCCCAGGCTTCATAGTGCAGGGGAGGAAGACCCCAGATGGCCACGTGGAGGTGGACCCTTTGGGACACCCAGCAACTGAGGGAGGTAGGCGTGTGAGGAGCCCTGGCTGACTGGACATGCATAGGCCTCAGCTGTGCCCCCTCCTCACAGTTCAGGGGACCCAGAGTCCATATCCAGGTGACCACAGGGCCAGGCTCCCCCAGCAACCACTAGGGGAAGATCCTTCCTTGCCTTCTCTGGCTTCTGGTGGGACCAGCTAGCCACTGTGTTCTTGGCTGGTGGCCCCATCACTACAGTCTCTACCTGTGTTTCCACATGGCTGTTCTCCTATGTCTCTCTATCCCTGTGTCCATATTTCCCTCTCCTTAGGACACCAGTTTATGCTGGATTAGGGCCCACCTAATCATATCTGCAGAGACTCTATTTCCAAATAAGTCACAGGCACTGGGGCATAGGACTTGGATGTATTTGGAGAGGGATGGGCATGTCAGGAAAGGCCTGGTTGAGAAGGCACTCTTGGGACCAGGATGTGATAGGCCAGGTCAGTGATCCACACAGACCTCTCAGAAGAGTATCGCAGACAGATAGCCAGTGGAAAGGCTTGGGTCAGACACCCCCTTTCATGCCTCTGGACCATTATTTATGAAGCAGGGGTTCTGGGCCCCCGCAAAGGTTGCTCAGGAGTTCCATGAAATGAGGGGTTCTCAGGCAGGCGCACAGCCAGCCTAGAAGTCCCTAGCAGAGAGTAAGCCTAGTGCCTTCCTGAGGAGCTGCTGACTTTTGGTCCCAGCACAGAGGTGCAGAGAGCCCTGGGACCCACCCTGTGGCTGGCCCTCCCTGAGCTCTTTCTCGCCTTGCTGGTCCCTTCTGACCTTGCAGCCAGTTCCTCCCAGCTTGAGCCCTGCTGGACTAAGCCTTGTCTGGGGCCATTCTGTGTCCTTACCAACCCCCACCTGCAGCCAGAGAGCACAGACACAGAGAGGTCTGTCACTTGCTCAGGGTCACATATTGCTCGTGTCCCAGCCACACACTGAGTGGCCCCTGGGTCCTTGGTGATCCAGTAGGCAACGGGGAGATGGGTCTCCCCCAAAGCCTCCCAGTTTGGAGGCAGAGCTGGGGTCAGGGTGAGTAGAGGGGCCAGCACAGGTTCTGGACAGCAGCAGCAACTAAGGCAGGTCCTGAAAGAGTGTTTTACAGGAAAGCACTGGGTTTGGGGGGGCGGGGATCAGGAATCTGCATCTTGTTGAGTGGCCTGGGATGAAGCCTCAGTTGCACCATTAGTCAAGCCCTCCAGGCCCTCCTGTGAACTGGGCCTTGTGGGTGCAGTACCCATGCTGGCCTCAGGGAGGCAGCAGCCACCCACTTTTCCCAGAAGCTGCCTGGAAGTGGACCCACCACGTGGGTGGCCTCCTCAGCCCTAGGTCACACAGCTCCTTCCCTATCCCTCCAATGGGATTCAGGGCACCTGCACACAGAGGGGCACTTCCTGACTCCCAGGCAACCCCAGATGCAGGGCTGGTGTTGGGGGACTAGTGAGGGAGCCAGTGCACCAGATGCAGTTGCCCCACTAATAGTAACACCCAAGAAAATGCCAAGGTGAGTCCCCAAAGCCTGGGATGCTAGCAGGTCCAGCAAAGGGAAGCAAGGTCATGTGGCTGCCCAGTTCTGGGGAGACAGGTGCTGGGATGGTGGTGCCCTGCCCACTGCACCAAGGCTTGGGTCAGTGAAGGTCCTCTAGTGGCAGCTCAACAAATGGAAGCCTTGGCAACATGCCTCTCCTGAAAAGGGGAGGATGGAGACAGGTGGGGGGGCACAGGCAGCACCTCCTGACTTGAGTCCTGGGACTTCAGGTCACATCAGTGAGTCACCAGGCACTCACTGGACATCTGCCATGTGCAGGGCCCTGGGCTGCGGGCTGCGGGATGGACACACATGAAGCCATAGCAGAAGAGGCCGCATTAACAAAGGCACAGCATCCAGAAGAGAGGAGGTGAGTGTTCCTACCCCTCCTCTTGTCCTTGAGTGGTACTGGGTCTGTTCTGATAACCACATTTTGAGGAAGATTTTGGCAGACTGGAGCATCTTGGGAATCATGAACAATCTTGAGTCAATGTTATATCTAGAGTGGACAGTGCAGTGGTCTGAGGTGGGGGGTGGTAAGCTCACCCAGTACACAGGCAGGAGCAGGATGACATCAGCTTCCACAGGCCAGGGTGGGGACTGGGTGTCTCTCTCAGCCCACTCTACTCTGTTCTCTCCCCATCTACCAGATGAAGAGAACTGTTAGAACCCCCAATCTGACTACCTGTCTTTGCTTGGACCCTCACTGCTCTTAGGATAAAGACTATATTCCCCCAGCCCCCGAGGCCCTGCCCAGGTTCCCCCCTTCCCCATGACTTGAGGGCTCTCTCTGGCCATGTTCCCTCCCACTTCAGAGCCTTTGCACCTACTGTGACCATGCCTGAACTTCTTCTGTCCCCTTCTGCAAAGCTAAGGTCTGCTCACCCTCCTGGTCTCAGGCTCATGGCCTTTTTTTTTTTTTTTGAGACGGAGCCTCAAGCTATCCCCCTGGGTAGAGTGCCATGGCATCACAGCTCATAGCAACCTCCAACTCCTGGGCTCAAGCGAGTCTCCTGCCTCCGCCTCCCAAGTAGCTGGGACCACAGG
>CAUYQV010038138.1:0-14880 GCA_963574575.1 Galagoides demidoff
CACTTCCATCAAACTGGTTAACATAGCCTTCATGTCATTTTCTTAGTTATTGTGTTAAAACGTTCATATTCTACTCATAGAAAGATTCACTTGTACCCTTGTAAGATGAACCACAGAAGTGAACCCTCGAATCCCCCTCCCTCCACGTCTCTTTGCCACTGAACTTCTGCTTTACTGGGGATTCTCTCTCTATAAACCGTGCATTGACCCCGGCAACCTCAGCAGCGTTTCCTCTCCGAATTGACTTGATTAAGCACACGCAGCAAGTTTCTGCATCCTCGTCACTGGCCTGTGTGTTTTCCACATGTGTATTTGCAAAGTTAAGATGTACTGTTTTGTGGTCATTCCCTTTTCGTGCTGTTTATAGTGGCCTTAAGATACTTAAGCAACTACATCATTTATAGGGGGCCAAGAGCTTTTAGATAGCAAATTAGCCAGAGGAAGCAGGAATTTTTTTTAACAGTCATTGTATTTGAGTTTCAAAATTAAAACCCTGTTTATGTTGGGGCCATTTTTTTTAAGCTTGAAGTTCGATGAGCTTCTCTAACAGGAGCGTCCCAGCTGTTTTCTTCCCTGCTGCACATGGGAGAGAGAGCTGTCTGGGCCACACAGTAAATACACAACACTAACAAGAGCTGATATGCCAGAAAGAGCCATCCATAATTTTCATGATATCCAACATCACAAATAAAGCAGTCCTCACACGATCCACATGCAGCCTGGGGGCATCAGGCTGGACACCCCTGCAAGTGTACAAATGTTCTTTAAAATCTGCTGGATCTATATGTGATCACTTGTACAAGATAGAAACATAAAATATCCAAATCAAATACCAGAATATTAGCAAACTAAACTAATAGTACTTTTTCTTCTTGGTTTTTTAAATTCCCACACGGTTTGACCAGGTATTCTTAGCTATAGATGTCCACTGTGCTCATTTGCATCTTGAAGCTAACTGGTCCCCTAGATCAGCAGTCCCCAACCTTTTTGGCACTAGGGACCAGTTTCATAGAAGACAGTTTTTCTATCGATGGGGTGGTGGGGGTGGTTTCAAGGTGATTCAGGCATGTTGCATTTGTAGTGCATTTTACTTCTATGATTATTACATTATAACATATAATGAAATAATTCTACAACTCAGCATAATGCAGCATCAGTGGGAGCCCTGCGCTTGTTTGCTTGTTTCCCTGAAACTAGACGGTCCCAGTGCTAACTCAGGGACCGCCTCAGCTCCATCCTCAGATCCTCAGGCAGTAGAGTCTCATAAGGAGCCGCGACCTAGCTCCCACCCTCCCACCCCGCCACAGACGCAGTTCCTTTAACTAGTGTCTGGACTCTCTGCTGTACTCAGCCCACAGTACTGGGCTGGGTTAAGATAAGTGTGTGAAATAATAGATGAGACCCGCCCAGCAGCAGTCCCCTTCCCCTGGTGCTGGTGAACCATGCACATGCACGAGTAATCCTGCACAAAGGCAGAGTGTGTCGCAAAACAGATGCTGAATTCTTCATCCTGGAGTCTTCTTTAGAGTCCTGTGATTCTTACCCATTTCTTTTAGTTATTATGTTAACAAAGAGTTTGTCAATATAGTGAGAGAGAAAATAATCATTTTATTTTAGCTAAAAAAGAAAACTATATCATAATGTAACCTTTTTTTTAATTAAATGATAGCTGTGTACATTAAGGCAATCATGGGGTACCTTTTTTTTTAAAGAAATACGCATTTTACTATCTCAGCTCCTTAATATATCAATTTAGGTTTTCATTTATTTCCCTTCTATCTTTTCCATTTAAACACATACTTTATATAAGTATCATAAATGTATAATTTTGCATGTTTACTGTCATTTACATTTCACTGCATTTTTCACTGTCATAAATTTTTTTTACTTCATCTTCATAATTATACTATTTTAATTGTTATTTGATGTGTTTTCTCATTGGTATGCTAGTATTTAACAAATTTCTTTTTGCTTGTGGGGGTAGATTTTTTTTTTAGTTTTCTAGGTTAGACATAATGCCACATACAACATCTTTGATTCAGGAGTCCCACTGCTAAAATAATTCAAAAGACAAGAAGCTGCTCCACAAATAGTATATATATATATAATTTTTTTTTTTTGAGACAGAGCCTCAAGCTGTCACCCTGAGTAGAGTGCTGTGGCATCACAGCTCACAGCAACCTCCAACACCTAGGCTCAAGTGATTCCCCTGCCTCTGCCTCCCTAGTAGCTGGGATTACAGGCTCCTGCCACAACGCCCAGCTATTTTTTGGTTGCAGCCGTCATTGTTGTTTGGCGGCCCTGGCTGGATTAGAACCCACCAGCTCAGGTGTATGTGGCTGGTGCCTTAGCCACTTGAGCCACAGGTGCAGACCCCACAAACAGTATATTTTATGATTTTTTTTTTTTTAGAGACAGGGTCTCACTCTGTTGCCCAGGCTCCTCTCTGTAACTTCAAACTCATGAGCTCAAGAGATCCTCCTGCCTCAGCCTCAGAATAGCTGGAATTACAGGAGCATACCACCATGCTCAGCTAATTTTTTAATTTTTTTTAGAGACAGGATTTCACTATATTGCCCAGGTTGATCTCAAACTCCTGGACTCAAGTGATCCTCCCACTTTGGCCTCCCACACAGCTGGAATTATAGGCATGAGCCACTGCACCCAGCCTTAATTTTATGATTCTTGATATAAGCTGTGGTTCAAAATATATTTTATCAGTTTATGATGCCAATAATGGTTTCCTTGCATTAGGAGCTGTAACTTTAAAATATTGGCATATTTAGCAGCTATAAATTATGTTTTAAGTTTGTTTTCGTTTGTGTTTCTTGGATTAACAATAAGGTTGAATAATTTTTTCTCTGCTTATTTGCTATCAACATAGAGTATCATTTTCAGCACTGAGCTTTTGGCTATTAAAAAAGCATCAGATATGGTAACTTACAGTATCTCAAAGGATATTTGTTATGGGTGTTAGATAAGACAGCATAACAGTCTGAATAGTGCCCAAACCATCATAGGCACAAGTGCATGTTTGTCTCTAGAGGTATAAATGTGCAATAGATTGTTTTTTGTTTTTTGGGTTTTTTTGAGACAGAGTCTCACTGTGTTGCCCTCAGTAGAGTACGGTGGTGTCACAGCTCCCAGCAACCTCTACCTTTGGGCCTAAATAATTCTCTTGCCTCAACCTTCCAAGTAGCTGGGACTACAGGCTCCTGAGGCAAGGCCCAGCTGTTTTTTTTATTGCAGTTGCCATTGTTGTTTAGCAGGCCAGGTCAGGTTTGAACCCGCCAGCCTTGGTGTATGTGGCAGACGTTGTAACCATTATGCTATGGGTGCCAAGCCAGTATATTGTATTTTTTAGACCTTTTCTTTCTCTGTCTCAGGGAAATGAGAAAGTATACCTGTTTGTCTCATTTTTGAACATATTAAAAAAATGTTATTTCACATAATTTGATGCAACTTTAGTATTTTCAGATGAATTGATAACCACATATAGGAGAAATTAGACTTTGAAATTTAACTGTTTTATGTTTTAATTATATAAAATATGTGTATACTAGAGTCCTTAGATGCAATAGAAAAAAAATTGAAATTATATTATTTCAGTTTTAAGAAATAATCTCTAAACCCTCTATGCCTTTAAGTATAATAAAAAATGATTTTTGCTAATATTAATAAATTCCATTATTTTAAGGTTATCAAGATTACGAGACTGACCATGGAAGATAACTGATAAGATTTGGTGGGCTGTGTTGATTGAAAGTGTTTTTCTTCCTGACATAGGGACTTCAAAGGCACGTTGTATTGCTCTTGTTTTTCTTCAGGTTAAAAAGGCCTTCTTTGCCTTGGTAGCGAACGGTGTCCGAGCAGCACCACTGTGGGAGAGCAAAAAACAGAGCTTTGTAGGTAAGTAGTGTGGGCCTGGGGCACCTAAAATGAGAAACCTTAAAAGCAGAAAGCCTAAAGTATTTTAATAGGTGTTGGTTTGGAATTCAACCTAGTAAACTTGTTACCAAATTACAGAACATTCTTGCTTTATGCACTGGGTGAGGCAGGACTGCCAGGAAATTCAGAACACTGTTGTACTTTTATGGAATTCCTTTTTCCTTTTTTCTTCTTCTTTTTTTGGTTGAGTATCTTGTGATTTAGCAACTTATTTGGCTCTCTGAAGGAGCTTCTATGCCTTTGCTAACCCAGTGAACAAAATCCACACTGGATGCCAGAGTGGCACGAGTTAGCTGCCAGTCCTGGGAAGCCCAGCGTGCTGACCACCACCTGTGTCCCTCACAGTTCAGCAGAGGACGCCTTTTGTTTTTTGTGTTTTTGGTTTTTCGTTTTTTCTTGAGACAGAGTCTTACTCTGTTGCCCTGGGTAGAGTGCTATGGCATCAGAGCTCACAGCAACCTCAAACTCTAGGGTTTAAGCAATTCTCTTGCCTCAGCCTCCCAAGTAGTTGGGACTGTAGGTGCCCACCACAACCTCTGGCTTTTTTTAGAGATAAGGTCTCGCTGTGGCTCAGGCTGGCCTCAAACCTGAAAGCCCAGGCAATCCATCCACCTCAGCCTCCCAGAGCACTAGCATTACAGGCGTGAGCCACCGCGCCAGTCCTGGACACCTTTTTGGTGGGCAAATGGGATGGTCCAAACATGATGGATATCTTTACTAAATCACTGGTATACTATTAAAAATATTGTGTAACTTTAAAGTAGTTAAACACCACCAATTCTTATCTCATAAATCATAGTAGACAATGGTATTATCTCTTAGGATTCCTGACGTTATTTTGAGAGTACCTTTTATGACGCCTCCCTTTCTAGGTTATAATTTCCTCAGGGAAAAGGTTCCTTTCTTTTTCATCTTTGTGGCCCTGGTGTCTGAAACCATAAAGTCAGTAAATAGTGACTGTTTGTTAAAATCGTTGCTTCTAGAATGCTTCTTGGGAAACAGTCCCTATGCCTGGAAGTGTCATGTGTCTAAAGCTTATGGAATACTTTATCCTGTATATTTCAAAGTATTGTAAATTATTTACATGGAGCTGCAATTCTTCTTTAATATTCTATAACAATTAGTAAGTTTTCCCTCATTGATTTGCCAAATCTGTGATTAATTCCATTGTACTTACTGTCAGGTCTCATTTCAGCTAAATTTGTACATCTAGTCTGAGTAGACAGTTAACACATTAGTAGTTTTAAATAATATATTAAACTCTACTTGGTATCTTCAAAGTATCTTTTTACAAGCTTTTCCAGTAAATAGTCTAGGTTCTCTTGTCATTTGAAGTTTTTTCTTATATTTTCCTAGTTTTATTTTATTTTATTTTATTTTCCTAGTTTTATTTTTAACATATAATTCTTTGTTCCAGGGATGCTAACAATTACAGATTTCATAAATATACTACATAGATACTATAAATCACCTATGGTAAGTGACAGCAATGTTTCTGTTAGCAGTTGGAGCTGTGTGTGCATAGCTATGTGTGTGGGTTTAAAGATTTGGGGAGGGTTAGTTTCCTTTTTTGGTATGGAGGTGGTGGTGGTGATGAATTTTCCAAATACATGTTTTATGCAGGGAACTTCAGTATAAAACTACTAATCCCAAGTAGACAGCTAGCTTTACCCTAAGTTATTTATTTGAAGCTTGAAGAAAGATAAAATGAAACAGCTCCTTTAATTCAGCCCTCAGAATTCCTTGGATTAGTGGAATTCTAGGTGTTTATTTGTTATTCAGATGTCTGTAGTGTCACTGGATTTATGAGTTATGAGTTATCTTTTATCCTTTTTTTTTTTTTTGAGACAGTCTCACTATGTGGCCCCCGGTAGAGTGCCGTGGTCTCATAGCTCACAGCAACCTCAAATTCCTGGGCTCAAGCCATTCTCTTGCCTCAGCCTCCCCAGTAACTGGGAATTCAGACACCTGCCACAATACCCAGCTATTTTTAGAGATGGTGTCTCACTCTTGCTCAGGCTGGTCTCAAACCTGTGAGCTCAGGAAATCCACCTGCTTTGGCCTCCCAGAGTGCTAGCATTACAGGCATGAGCTACTGCATCCAGCCTTTTATGAGTTATCTTTTTTTTTTTTAAGACAGAATCTCAAGCTTTCACCCTGGGTAGAGTGCCATGACATCATAGCTCACAGCAACCTCCAACTCAGGCTCAAGTAATCCTCTTGCCTTAGTTTTTCTATTTTTAGTGGAGATAGGGTCTTGGTTTTGCTCAGGCTGGTCTCAAATTCTTGAGCTCAAGCAATCCACCCACCTCGGCCTCCCAGAGTGCTAGGATTACAGGTGTGAGCTACTTATGAGTTATCTTTAATAGCATTTCAGGCACTGTAGTACTGAGAACCTGCTTCGAACTGTCACCACAGGAGGCCACACCCCCACCAAACTCTTCTCCCTGCAGTGCCCAGGGATGGCCTCTCTCAAATGGGATGGCCACCAGGGCTCACTGCCATGGGGGCAGAGCTTGATTCAGTTGTCCTGGCAATTTTATAGCAAGAACTATATGTGTACTGTGATTTTAAAGAAGAAAAAAAGAGTAATTAAAATTGAAGAAATTCAATTTTGACATTTTTCTTCCAGTTAGGAAAAGACAGCTATTAGCTAATTATAGTGGCAGAACTCTCTGGTCCAGTGTACATGGTGACTCATGCCTGTAATCCTAGTACACTGAGAGGCTGAGGCAGGAGAATCCCTTGAACTCAGGAGTTCAAGACCAGCCTGAACAAGAGCAAGATCCCATCTCTACTGAAAATAGAAAAAAACTAGTCGAGCATGGTGGCACATGCCTGTAGTCCCAGCTACTTGGGAGGCTGAGGCAAGAGGATCACTTGAGCCCAGGAGTTTGAGGTTGCTGTGAGCTATAATGACTGACACTACCACACTCTAGCCCACACAACAGAGCAAGACTGTCTCAAAAAAAAGACAAACATAGTGTAAAGTCTGTCATCTGCCTGCTTGGTTTTCTGTTTCTTTGTGAGGGTGAGGAAGCAAAGAATTAAATACTTTGTTTAACTAGTGATGTTTCCGGTATCTAAAAGGTATAGTTAATCCACCACACCCAACTGGGTTTTTTCCCATTTTTTTTGAAGAGATTGATGGGGGTCTTGCTCTTGCCTAGGCTGATCTTGAACCCCTGGCCTCAAGCAGTCTTCCCACCTTGACCTTCCAAAGTGCTAGGATTATAGGGAAAAGCCACTATGCCCAGCCAAAAATGAGTTACTTCATAAGTCGTACTCTTAGAAGGAGGTTTTACCAAAGACTTGGTAAATTTGTGTATTTATTCCACATGAAGTTAGATTTCTTAAATATTACCAATTTTAAGTGAATTCTGGTTTTCCTTGGTCATATCCTTGCTTTTGGACTAGCAAAATCAGCACAAGTATGATTTTTTTCAGTGGATAGATTTTGAAGCTGGGTATGGTAGTGCCGCTCTACTCGGGAGACTGAGGCAGGTAGATTGCTTGAGCCCAGGAGTTGGAAGCTACAGTGAGCCATGATGGTGCCACTGCACTCCAGCCTGGCTCCACTCCATTTTTCTAGGGGGGGAAAAATCAAAATAACTAAACAGCAGTGTGTATCTAAACATATACCCTGAAGTTTTTCTTAATACTTGCGAATACATTTTTTCCTCCATGTTTTACCTCATTTTCTATTTATGAAAATACTATTATGAAAGCTATGCTTTATATCATTTTCCAAATATTTAATTATCCTATGTTACATATGTTGACATTTATAAATAAGAATTTTTCTTATTTACAGGTACAGATTTATGAATTAGAGGAACATAAGATTGAAACGTGGAGGGGTAAGCAATATGGGGTGTTAAAAGTCTTTTAACATCAGGGAAAAATGTTATTCTTAGTATGTAAAGTATGTTTTAATTTTGCAGATTCCTTTTTCTTAATAAAATGTTCATTAAAACATTCTATTTATTTCCATCTTAATTTCAATAGCTTGCCATACTACTATAAATACCGTCCATTGTGTTTAATAGACATGCCAGGCTTTATACCTGGGCTGGGAGGATGAAGATGAATGAGCTGAACAGACCCACAGTGCTGCCCCAGAGACACTGTTCACTACTGAGTATCACCCTCAGAAATGTGCCTTTGTCCAGAAAATGCAACAGAGGCGTGCCTAACTGTAACAAGAGCAAGCATCTGTTAAGCTTCATAATTCATTACAAATTATGGAGAAATATAGGACAAGGGAACCTTGAACCAGGTTGATGATTTAGAACATAAAACATGGAGATAACTTAAAGACTAAGTTCTTTTGTTTATCACATTCATT
The DNA here is from genome assembly GCA_963574575.1 of Galagoides demidoff. Lineage (NCBI taxonomy): Eukaryota > Metazoa > Chordata > Mammalia > Primates > Galagidae > Galagoides > Galagoides demidoff. The sequence goes on from CAUYQV010038138.1 coordinate 8,297, forward strand.
GAAATTCACCCTGTACAATCACAGTAGTATTTAGTCGCAATAGTGTGGCTATTTTCTGCAGTGGAACCATTTTCAGATTCTCATTTCATGACTGTAGATTGAGGGAAGGTGGCAGTTGGTGGGAATCACTGCAGACCCAATCTGTCTGAAACGGCAGAGCCTTTGCAGAGTGTTCAAGGAAAAGCCCAGATGGAAATGAAGGGACCAACCAGAGGAAAATTTTAACTTGAAATTGAGGAGTTTGGCGCTGCTTTCCATAATGCCTTTGTTAGGATAGGCATCCTTCATAACTGGCTGTAAAATTGGAACGTCCCTTGGAGTTCTCTAAAGCTCTTAGACGCTTTTAATTTCATAGGATTTAGAAGTTCCATTGATTGATGTATTTGACTTATTATGGCTTTATCAAGGTGAACGAATTAAGTCAATGTGGGATCCATATGGCCTATTATAAAGTGATTATGGAACTTAACACCAAGACAGATACTTCCTAACAAATTCTACAGTAAAGTGCTAGTAATATTAGACCAAGGTTTAAGTATATTTAGATTTTGATATTACATGGCATTTGGTAGTAATAATAACAGAAATATCTTTAAATGCCTTCTGCACAGAAACCTCAGACAAACAAATTAATTATAGTTGGTATCTTTAGACAAGAAAATTTATATGCTAGAAAGATTCTTAAGATGTGGTTTTCATGGGTGGCACCTGGCAGTGGATAGGACGCCAGCCCCATGTATGGAGGGTGGTGGGTTTGAACTTGGCCCCAGCCAAACTGCAACAACAAAAAAATAGCTGGGTATTGTGGTGGGCATCTGTAGTCCCAGTTACTCGAGAGGCTGAGGCAAGAAAATCACCTAAGCCCAGGAGTTGGAGGTCACTGTGAGCTGTGACACCATAATACTCTACCCAGGGCAATAAAATAAGACTGTGTCTCAAAAAAAAAAAAAAAAGAAAAAGATGTGGTTTTCAGGACTAATTTGATAAGATAATACTTAAAAACAATGAAAGAACAAAGTTCATTATAACTGATATTATCTTCTATCTTATGAAAATTAGTTTTAGAGGATCTTATAAATGTTTCATCTCTTGAGGGTAATATTAACTTGATAGCAATCTAGTGACCCCTGCTGGTATTGCTCTTTTGTCAGATTTCTTGATTTTGTTTCCTGATTCTAAAAGCATCTATTGGTATATTGTTGTTTTTTTAATACTTTTTCTTCAAAGGCAATATCCCTAAAACAGCTCGAAGGTTATTTAAAATATCAATAACTATAGTTAACAAAATAGTTTAGGCAAATTAAATTTGAGGGTTTTTTTTAATCCTTCCGTTATCAGGAAACTGTAGAGTATTTGAATGTATGTAATGACCGCAAACAGCAAATATGTTACTAATTGCATATTTTCTTTCTATAAATACAGAGCTTTATTTACAAGAAACATTTAAGCCTTTAGTGAATATATCTCCAGATGCAAGGTAAACTTGTCATTTTTTCCTTTAAAAGCATTCATTCAGATTTATCTGTTTTATTATAGTAGAAACAAACAAACTTGTTCTTTGAGAAAGGGCCGCCCCTTAATTCCAGATACACTGTACTAAATTCAGTAAATTTAGGGACAAGAGAAATCACAGCCAACGTTGGTACAAAGGAATGTGGTCATAGCAAACAATCTTGCAAATCCGGGTCACCTGTAGCAGAATTAATCTAGGGAGCAATGTTAAAATTGCCAATTCCTGGGCTTTACCACAGACCTACTAACTCAGTCTTTAAAGAGTAGTGCCCAGGAATATGCCTGTAAGCAACTCCCCTAGCAATTCTGGTCCACAGTGGCATTTAAAAGTCAGAAAATGAGTGTGTGTTAAACATTGGTTCAGAGGCGAGCAGAAGAATGAGCCGCCTTCTCTGCAGCCTTGTGGTCTGTCCTTTCCAATTGAAGCCGTCTGGGATGGCTCCGATACATTTCCACATTTGTATGAAGACTATTACAGAGAAAAAAAGTAAAATATTTATTTTTATTGTTTTATTTCCAAGTCCTAACAAAAAGATACGCACACACACCCCCCAAGCCTTCTTCCTGGCAATCAAGGAGGGACACCAAGTAAAACAGAAGTGCTGGCCCTGTAGAATCTCGCGGGCGGGCCAGGGACAGGGCCAAGTGACTGGCTGACTCCGGGCTCTGCCGCTGCACTTTGCTGTTTACTGATATGGTTAGTCTGTTAGTTTTCCTAAGGACTTAGATTTTTGTCATCTTCCACATAAAATCACTAAGTACACTATTTAAAAATTCCTCTTCTAGGGATTTGTATCTTACACTCAACTTTGAGATACATTAACACAGATTGTGAAAAATCAAATAATTTGCTGAGACCCCTAATTTAAAACTTTGCCAAAACACTGTTATTGTTACATAAAAACATTGACTATGCTGTAGGGCAGGGGTGGTCCAAAGTTTTCTGATTTTTCTTTAAAGCCTCCTAACAACTTGAATGGCTTTTCCTGCAGCCTCTTCGATGCTGTATACTCGTTGATCAAAAATAAAATCCACAGACTGCCAGTCATTGACCCTATCAGTGGGAATGCACTTTATATACTTACCCACAAAAGAATCCTCAAGTTCCTCCAGCTTTTTGTAAGTAGTTTTTAGTGTTTCTAAAGACATAGTTGCATTTTCTTTAACTAATTTACTTCAGGTGAATTGGCTCCTGATACCCTCCATAGAGAAAATCATTAGTTTTGAGATCTCCCTTTCTAAACTTCAGTTTCTCAACTTATTACTATTTGAATGGTGCATTTTCAAAGTTGATTCCAGCTAAAAAGCAATCACCTTTTAGTGCAAGTATCAAAATTATAAAAACACTTGGCATTCTCTATTTCAATTAAAGCATTTTCTCACCTAACATATGAGGGGAAATAAAGCAATTTGCAAGTCAGCCTAGTTAAGAACTGCTGTGCAAGATGAATTGGGCCAATATCTAGATTAAAAATTGCTTTGTGATGCTTTTATTGGTGTCTTGGTTTTAGAAACATGTTCAAAAAAAATACCATCCCCAGGATTATCTTAATATAAACTGCAGCAGTGATAGAAAAACCCAGAGCAAATAAAATTTTGGCACGAGAATACCATGTTGGTCCAAATTACGTCTGTATTATCTGTAGGTTTTCTCAACTGCCTTTGAAATGAGCTGGTTTCATAATCACCCAAAACTTAGAACTCTTTGGTTGGCAGCATTAAAAGAGTCTCAGAAAGAATAGGGAGTTTCTGAGAGGGTTTTTATGTTTTCCTCTTAATTGCATGCACTGAATTTGAAGTTCTGAGTAATCGCTCACATAGAAACAGTAAAGGAGGCATTACTGGTTCTGAAGAGGTAATTTGAAGAGTCATTTTTTAGAGAATGTAATATTAAATATCAACTTCTGATTAGCTTCCCCATTTTCTTCTCCACAGCTCCATGTTCTAAAATAAAATAGGGTACTAGTGCAGTAGGTACGGGGGGTAGGCTCCTCCCTGGGAAGCAACCTTGAGGGCCCCTTTTGCTGACAGAGCACAGAGGGCTTAGTCACTGAGAGAGGGACCTGGTCATCAAACCAGTCCTAGGTTTTAATAGTTTACTTAGGTAGGTAGGTAGCACAATGTGGTTAAGTAAACGCTAAGAAAGAAGGTAGGAAGGAGAATAATTTATCAAAAATTACAAAAGCTGGAAGGTTAGTAAAGAGACAATCTAGGAAAAAGGATTAGAGATGCCTCAGTATTGATACCAGGCTTTACAGCTGGACCAAAGTGGCCATAGTAGTTGAGCTTTCACGTGGGGTTATGTATTTGGGCCCAAATGTGCCAGGCTTGTCGCTCATTTAATCACATTAAGGTGATAGTAATCATGCCAGCTGACTACTGCGTGTCCAGCACTTGTCTGAGCTCATCACTTTATCCCATCTTCACTACAACCCTATCTGGTAGGTATTTTTGTTAATCCTATTTCATAAGTGACGTGACACTAAGGGTGAGGAATCTTGCCAGCGTTAGTGGCTTGTGAATGGTAGCACCAGCGTCCACACCCAGGATTCCGATCACACAGCCATCCTAGCTCTGCTCCACCTGTCCCTCGACTGGCCCTGTGAGGTGGGCATTTGTACCTCCTGGGGCACGTAAGGTGCCTATCTCAGAAACATGACAAAGTCACGCAGATTTCAAACCTGGGAGTCTCTCTGACTCCCCAGCCCAGACCCTCTGCCCATGTGCTGCTGCAGAAGAGGGGATAGGAGAGTGAGCTCCATCTTGCTCAGAGCTACTTTAGAATTCTCTCTTCTATAAAAAGTAGAGGAAATTGCCTCTGCCCAGTACTGCCTTATATTTGGGCCAATATGGTAATTAGAATCATGCTACCAGAATATTCAGCTAGACGTTTTCAGATAAAAATATAGAATTTAAATAAAGAAATTTCAGAGCCTGATTTTTACTGAATTATGATATCATTTTCTGAGGAAAAAGTAGCACTACCCATCAAGACATTTGAAAATTAGCCTAAGCATATTGTATACAATGGGGAATTATCCTATATTGAGACAGACTAGATGACCTAATGGGTCTCTCTTTTTTTTCTCTAAATTTCTAGGATTCTCATGATTTGAATATTGATGAACTCTTTGACTTGAACATTTTGTTTCTTCTAATTGTTCATCTTTTCCTGATAATTATAAGGTACACCAGGAGGATGGAATCAACTATACTCTTTATAAAAGGTGGATTTTTGAAACCATAGACCTTATTTTGTTATAGTCAAACATGATCCTACACTTTTCTCTTCTTATCCCTCCTCCTTTAAAACAGCCTATGGAAAAAAAAGTTAATTTTTAAAGATTCTTTTAATTCTGATCAGCTGGCTTGTTCCTTGTTCTTAGTAGACAAAAATTGGAGTCCTCCAAGGAGAATTCAGAACGTAGAGATGGGTGGTGTGAGGACTAGCTGAGTAGCTGCTCAGATAGCCACTAGCAAATGTCTGGGTTCTTAATAAAGATGACTTAACGTTGACAGCCGGACCAGGAATTTAACGTGAACAATTAAGAATAAAGGATTCAGTTCTCAGTGGCTTACAGGTCTTCATTTCCCAAATAGACCTGTTGTTCCCTTCTTCTATCTGTGCTTTTAGTGAGTGAAGAGGCAAAGGAAACAGTCCAGTGTTACCACTTTGTAACATTTTACTAAGTAGTTAAACTAAGTAGTTGTAGACATACAAACCTGTTTGAATAAAAGATACAATTCTTATATGTAATTTTGTCATATTAATTTGGTCATCCAAGTACACCGTTAGAAAAGACTAATTTTTGGACGTTTAGTTTTCACTCCAATCTGGACGTTTGAACATTCAGGGGTATGGTTTAGCACTAGAGCATCTGTGTTTCTCTTCTGCTCAGATGTCTGACATGCCAAAGCCTGCCTTCATGAAGCAGAACCTGGACGAGCTTGGGATCGGAACATACCACAACATTGCCTTCATCCACCCGGACACTCCCATCATCAAAGCCTTGAACATATTTGTGGAAAGACGAATATCAGCTTTGCCTGTTGTGGATGAGTCAGGTCTGTGTGTTTGGCCAGACCAGTTGAAAAGAAACAACCATTTATCTCAGGGTGAAATTACTATGAAATGACCTGGCATATCAGACTGGGGGAACTGGGGGAGGTGGAAATTTACATATGGTGCATAAATTCAACACCAAAGGCGCACACAGGATAACAAGAATTTTAAACTGATTTACGTTCATATTTCTATTAAGATATGAGTTCATGTCCATTTAAAAATAGACAAGATTATCTATCACCATTTAATCCTGTGTAATTTACCTAATTAAAACTGATCTTAAGTGAGTTCTGTTTGGTTCTAAGACATTTTTCTAATATATATTTTTATTTTTAGGAAAAGTTGTAGATATTTATTCCAAATTTGATGTAATTGTAAGTATTTTTAATTTTGTTAAACTCGTCATCTAGAATGCATTTTGAAATGTATTCACCTCATCTGTTTTTATGTTTTTCTCATTTCCTAACTTAATAATTCCTAATGTTTTTGAGTCTGAGGATGGTATCAGAGATTTCCATAGACCCTTCATTGTAATTATACTTTTATTATGCATTGGTTTAGCAGTGAATAATAGATGAGTGGCAGTTTCTAATCCTTTGTCCTTTCAACATATGCATGTTCTATCCATCACTGCAGCATGAGTATATATTTTAAATCTTCGTGTTTCTACACCGGTGCCTCTTTATCGTGCCTGGAGGCATGTCTCAGTGCACACAGGACTTGGTGGTTCCCACGCTGCATGCCTCCCATTGCTCGCAGATGGGGAATGATTGTTCTAAAGAAAAGGAGGCGCCTGTGGCTCAATCGGCTAAGGCGCCAGCCACGTACACCTAAGGTGGCGGGTTCGAATCCCCAGCCCAGGCCCGCCAAACAACAATGATGGCTGCAACCAAAAAATGGCCGGGCGTTGTGGCGGGCGCCTATGGTCCCAGCTACTTGGGAGGTGGAGGCAGGAGACTCGCTTGAGCCCAGGAGTTGGAGGTTGCTATGAGCTGTGATGCCATGG